>QLOI01001371.1:0-38101 GCA_003313605.1 Tuber umbilicatum
GGGCTGGGCCACTAGGGGCGTGGGGGGCGGGAGGGGGCCATGCGGCCAGAGAGGTGACCTTGGAGGACAGATCCCGAAGGGGAGCGGTAATCAGAGGGTCGGCCTGAGAGGCAGCAGGAACGTGCGGGGGAGAAGCAATGGCTTTCAGGAGGGCCATCTCCGATGTGAGGAGATGGGCTTTGGTGACCAGGGCAGCGAGAACACAGAGGATGCGTCTTTCACCGTCGGAAAGATCATCGGAGGAGGAGGGAGGAGTGAAAAGCATGGGAAAAGGTGCGGAATCAAGGAGTAGAGACTCCGCAGCCTCAGCCGCAGAGCGGCAGATAGACTGGTCTTCGTGAGAGGGGGCGAGGAGCAGAGTAGGGGCCCGAGAGCCAATGGGGTTAGACCTCAGGCTGTTGCGAGAGGAAGTGGTGCGTTGGGGGCCTGGGGCAGGAGGAACGAGGGCGGCAGGTTGGCCTGACATAGCGGGCCGGGCAAACACTAAGAATAAGGGGAGAAGAGAAAGGTTTTACGCGAGCGGGGTAAAGAGCGAGGCTGTGAGAAAAGCCTTCCGGCCAATGACCGCTGGTCTTGGCAGAAAACTTGGTGTGGTTTTTTTAATCACTGTGGTTGTAACGGAGACGGAGCATGCATAGCTTAGCTTGATTTTATTTATTTCCCTCAGTTTTTCATTTGATTTAAGCGGTACAAAGAAGGAATGTGCAGCTCGCGCTATGAAACCTCAAAAACCCCCACCTAGGCCAGGCCCTCCCGAGCTGTCATAAAACCCTCCAGGGGTATAAATACTAACCCCAGAAAGCCACCTCTCCCCAGTCACGAACCAATAAACCGCCACAAGAACGCCCTGAAATCCAAAAGAAACAACCAGACTGTGAACCCCTAAAATCCTACAAGTGAAAAACAACCCCCCAGATCCAACCCTAGCTGCGTCCACGCCCTTGAACCAGAACTAGCCAGAACTAAGGGTTCCGGATGTACCGAAAAGGAGGTGCCAGGGGAAGGCAAGAGAGTAGTAGACCAATGCAGGCGGCAGAGGTGTGTGGCAGGTCGAATCAGGGACCCCAGCCCTCTTAGCAAGCAAGATGAGCGGCAGTATGATGCCACCGGGGTGTGAAAAGAGGCAGTAGGATGCCAGCCGGTAGCAGTTGCTTAGGGTGCAAGCCAGATGGAGGAGGAAGGTAGTAGGGTACCAGCCAGAGGATCCCAAGGCCAGGCGGACCGGCGAAGGGAGGGAAGAACCGTATTGTAGTGATGGAATCAAGATGGAGGAGGAGGGGGGGCAGTAGGATGCCAGCTGATCCCATGGGGAGAGGAGAGGAGAAGTAGGCCCAGGCGTGATTCAACTATCGGAAACGCGTTCGTGTCCTGCTAGGCGGTTCCCGAGCACCCTCACACATCCAGCATTATTACCGCTTCTCTCATGTAGTCCCTTTATTCTCTGAGAGGAAGCGTCACTAAGGGGGAGGGATACCACCACCAGGATGTGTGAAGGGAAGGAAAGTGGCGAAATCAACCGTGGCCTGTTGGAAAAACACCTGAGGGGATTCCCAGGGTTCCGCTTACCGCAAACTGTATTCCCAGCCGTCTGAAGAAACAAGAATGGGTATACCCGACCGTGCAAATGTTAAGCGAGGTGCCAAACAAAAGCGGGGAAGTGAGGCAAAACAACATCCTGAGATGTTGATATGGGGTAGGAGGATGGTCTTAAGGGTAGATGTCAAGAGAAAACAGTAAAGATGATGCCCGAAGGCAAGAAAGTGATAAAAGTGATGGCCAGCACCCCCCAAGGGGGGGGGTGCTGGACCCGAAAAGTGATTATAGTTTCTCTGGTGCAAAGTCCTTCCCAATTAGGAAGTAAATTTCAATGACCGGAGTTGTAACGGAGACGGTGGATGCATAGCTTAGCTTGCTGCATGCGACATCTTGACCTAGTTAAAAAATAATAAAGTATGAGTTGAATCAGAAAAAAAAAATCAACAGACCACGAACGCCATCTCACTCACTATTATTGTGAAAATTTTTGAAATTTAGTAAATCGTAGCGCCACCCCAAAAATATTTTTTCGTACAAATCTAAGAAAAATTCTGGTTAACTTTAGATTTCGTTTTCAGTCCGGTCAAAGAACACCTGGTTCTTGCTTAGGCCTCTGTCCCCTCCTTGCTGCCCGTTCAGGCGAGTTATCTGAGGCCTCGCCCAGTTATCCTGTCATAGCTTCAAGCATGGAAACAGACCCCTCCGCTCCCCCCTCCATTCCCTCCCCCCCCCCCAGGGCTCTCTCTGCTCTTTCCAGGACCCAACGTGCTGCCTCTAGAGCAGCCGCCTGAGCCTCCGCCAACCCCTCCCCCTTTGCCTCTGCAATCGCTACCAGGGCCAGTACCCCTGCCCCCCTCGACTGTTATCAAAATGGCATCATCAGCCAACTCGCATCCCTCTTCTCTCTGTTCGTAATCAATGGCCCGGTCTCCGAAGACGAGGTCAGGAACTTCTCCAGCGGGGAACTCATCATTGTCCCTCTCCTCTGCTCCCTGGCTCATGCCGTGCCCGTCATTCAGGAACGCCTACTCTCCCACTCTCGTGCCACGAACGCCCCCCCCCAAACCTCCCCACTCGCCTCGATCGAGGCAGCCATCTCCAATCTTGCTGCTCGCGTTGCCCCCCTTCTTGCTCCCTCAACTCCCTCCTACGCCAAGATAGCCAGCAATACTGCTCCCACCCGGCCAACTGCAGTTGCTCCCCCCAAGGAAAAGGGCAGAAACAGGAAACCAACGGCCATGCCTGCGGCCTGTGCAGTAGCTGAGGCAGCCTCTACTACTCCCAACAAGAAACACTCCCCCCTCCACTCCGCTCCCAGAAGAGTGTTCGCAACCCGGACCAACCTTGTGCCCCACCCAGCATCAAGCCGGATCATCGCCTCCCTCCCAGACATCGCTGCCTCCGCCCTCTGTGATGCCAACTGTCACCTCCCCCTTTCCTTCACCGCATTCTGCAACAGTAAAGGCTCGGTCTCCCTCCTGGTCAACTCCCCCTATACCCCAGCCGCTGAATTCTCTCCCTTTTTCGACCAACTCACCACCCACCTCAACCAATCCTTCCCCATGGGAGAAAATCCCTACCTCCCCTTTCGCCTGGTACCCAATGAAGCCCAACTCATCATCCACGGCGTTCCCCTCGAAGTCCTCCCCCCACAACCGAAGGGCTCTGTGAAGTCATCTACGCCAGCTTCAGAAACCGCTGTGAGGTCTCCATCCTCTCCACCCGCTTCGTCCAACCAGACGCCGACAGAGGAGCAGCAGGGTCAGCCACCTCAGTAGTGGTTGTTGTCAACCCCGAGGACTCCCCCAAAATGGGAGAAAATATCCGCCTCTTCTCCGGCCGCCGCTCCATTACTCAGGCTCACTCCTCCCACAAATTCACCCAATGCCGCAACTGCCTCCACTTTGGCCACGTTCAGGCCACCTGTAAAACCCCTCATTCCACCTGCCCCCTCCGTGTCAAAAAGCACCCCAGGTCAGAACACAGATGCGCAAACCTCGGCTGCCCCAAGGGCAGCCACCTCAAACCAGTCCCCCAATGCTGCATCGCCTCTCCCCTCCTTTGCGCCCTATGCAGTGGCAACCATACTGCCTAGGACCGTTTGTGCCCTAACAGGCCAACCCTACAACCATTCACACCCCAAGACGTGACCATGCAATGTATGGCCCCCCCTCCCCCTCCTCCTGATCAGCCTGTTCAGGCCACCCCCCGACAGGGGTTCTTCGAAGGGTCAACAGTCTTCGCCCCGCGCCCTAGCTCGAACACGAGCAGATTTGGCGGTGCCCTCACCTTCGACACAGAAGATGCCCTGAACAACGCCCTATTCAATCCAGTGCCCCTACCAGCGCAACGTCCCCAGAGCCCCCACCAAGCAGATGATGAATTGTGACCCATCGCTCCCGGCTCCCTCCAACCGTGCAGGCCACGGTTTGCTTAGTTCTTCCCTTACCATCTGTCAACACAACTGTTTAGGCAGCAGGAATGTTTTTCTTTCTTTTTTTAATTCTTTTAGAACCCCCCCCCCAGATGTTATTGCTCTTCAAGACCCTCCCTTTAGATTTGGAAAACTCCCCTCATACCTAAATTATAGTTCGTTTCATAGTACACCCTCTCCCAAACCCACAGTCCCCTTGTACGCCTCCAAGGAGCTGGATCGCAACACTTGTATTTCGTTTCAAATTCATTCCACTCACGTTGCCTCCCTCAATGTCAGCTCACCACAGGGCCTTATGTCCCCCTCAGTCAAGGCCCTCCGCATTTTAAACAGATACTCCACACCCACAATCACTCCCCCCCGCCGAAGCATCCCTCCCGCCGATCTGTTTGAGAACACATCATCGCCGATCCTCCTCCTGGGTGACCTGAACATCCACAACCCCCTCTGCGACCCTCTCCGCACCTTCACGGGCGAAGAACTACGCACCTCCTCCCCCTACTTCAGCAGGGCCTCTGAGCTAGGTTACACCCTACTCAATACCCACGGAGAATACACACGGTTCTCCTTTATCGCCGGCCAGAGGCCAAGCGTCATAGACCTAGCCTTTGCAAATCCCCTCCTAGCTCCCTACATTGATTCCTGGTCCATGCCCCTCGACTCAACTGGCTCTGATCACGTCCCCATCATTATCAGTCTCGCCACTCTGGCTGAAAGGGCTATGCCACCCGTTTCCAACTGGGCCCTTACCGACTGGCCTTCCCTCGACCCCCTACTGAAATTGCTTACCATCACTCTACCCCCCAACCTCTCAGCTTCCAGCACCCACCTCGACGCCTGGTTCGATCTCCACTACAACAAACTTACTCACCTCCTCCTATCCCACACCCCCACAAAAAGGCCCTCTCACAAATCCAAGCCCTGGTGGACACCTGCCCTCTCCACCTTTCGTAAAATCCTGAACAGAGCCTCGCGCCTCTACAAGAAAAACGCCACCCCCTTGCATGCGTCCGATGTCCGCTCTGCCCGAAAAATATACCTCTCCGCCCTGAGGAAACAGAAGAAGAAGCACTGGTCAAGCTTCCTCGCTGGTGTAACCAAGGACAGCATCTGGGACGCCAGAAGGCTCACTACAGGTCGACACCACCACCATTCCCGTCCTTCCCACACACAGACGACCCCCCAGAGATCAACAACTCCCTCCTCGGTCATTTCTTCCCAGGAAGACCTCCCCCCTCTCCCCACCCCATAAAAATGCACCCCTCGCCCTCTGTTACAGAAACCGAAATCCAGCTGGCACTTCGCTCTTCCTCCAGCAAATCTGCCCCAGGCCCTGACTCAATGCTGTATGGCATTTTGAAACAGGTCCAGCTCTCAAACCACTTGCTCCTTCCCTCCCTCCTTTGCCCCCTGCTCCGCTACGGATATCACCCAACCAATCTAAAAAAAGCAAACAGCATTGTTTGGGGCAAGCCAGGCAAACCCTCCTATGACTCTCCCGCTTCGTTCCGGGTCATTGTCCTTCTCCCTACCCTGTCCAAAATCCTAGAAAGAATAGTCACTATGAGGCTCACACCGCTCTCCCGCTCCCTAAAACTGGTCCACCCCCTTCAGTGCGGTTCCCTCCCCTCCCTCTCCACGGTAGATGCCGTCTCCACTCTTACCAATGAAGTAATAGCCCTGCAGAAAGCCAGGCTTCAGGTATTCACCCTCTTCGTGGATATCAAAGGAGGCTTCGATAACGTTTGAACGGAAGTCCTCCTGCCCCCTGCTTGCTCGCAACAGCGTCCCTCCCTACCTCACCTCCTGGATTGGCTCCTTCCTCCACGACCGAAGATGTGCTCTCCTCTTTCAGGGTTCCCCCCGGGCAATGGAACCCATCACTGTCGAGGCCCCCCAAGGCTCCCCCCTTTCTCCGCTTTTATTTGTCATTTATATTTCTTCCTTACATATTTCCATACCCAAAGGCCTAATAATCTCCTTTGTCGACGACCTTGCCATCACGACCGCCTCCGCCTCCTACTCCGACAGCACACACTAGCTCAAGACCAGCTTTGTACAAGTCCTTGACAAGGCTTCCCCCCTACAAGTTTCCTTCTCAGTACAGAAAACCGAACTCATCCACTGGCGGCCCAGTAGACAGAGAGGCCCCAGCCCAACCTCGACCATCACATTATTGGGTGCAACATTTCATCCCTCTTCCCTGGTCAGGTGGCTTGGCTACTGGCTCCCTCCCTCCCTCCACTCCTCCCCCCATTTCCTCAAGCGCCTCGCCCTCGCCCAAGGAGCCCTCGCCGTGCTAAGGCAGCTCTCACCTCCGGGCAAAGGTATCCCCCCCTACCTCAATCACGGCCTCCTCAACGTCATTATTTTCCCTATCCTCCTCTATGGTGCGGACCTTCTGGTCCCTGCGGCAAACACTCTCTGCAAAATAAAAGTCTTCTGGAACACAGCCATGAGGTCGTCCATCAACCTCTTTTTTGCAACACCCCACCCCATCCTCCCATGTGAAGCCGCCACCCTCCCCATTGACCTGGCGTCATTCGAAAACGAAGACTGGCAGCACTCAGCATTGCATGTACAAACCCAGCGATCAACCCAGCCTTCGCCCGCCTCTCAGTTCGTTTCCCCTCCCACAGCAAATACCACTCTCCCGACCTGTACGGCTCCCTGAATGTCAAAGGTGCATACTCCCCCCTCGCTTGAAACTCCTCTTCTAGGAAAACCCTCGGTGCCCCCTCTTACCTCCCCCTGGATTCCCTCCTACATTCCATCTCACACCTCTCACACCGCGTACCTTACCCACCAAAAACAAATCCCCTTACCAAATTCAAAGACCCCCCGGACCCTCCCAGCCCCTACACGACCCTCAGATCCGCGACATCCCCCTCAACCCTCAAAGAATGGTCCCTACACCCTGGTACCCTCAAAGACTACCTCTTCAAACCCTCCACGACCCCCCACCTGTTCATGGGACTAGACTACTTCACCGCGGGCCATATTCATCAGATGCGCTCAGGTAAAAGCTACCTGGCAGCCCACCCTACCTGGTCCTCGGCCCAGAACGACCCAACCTGCAGAAGGTGCCTTTCCCACCCAGAAGACATGTAGCATGCCATACTCCTCTGCCCCGCGGCCCAAGCTCTCCGCTCCTCCCACATGCCCTCGGTTAAGTCCTGCGACCGGGACTCCCCGCGATGGTCCTCGATCCTCCTCCTACTTGAACTACACTCCTTTATTCACGCTGCGCGCCTGAACTACCCGCCTATCACAGGATTTGGCCTCCCTGGCTCACTGCCCCCTGCGACCCTTTCTCCGCCCCCCTCCCCATACCTTCCTCGGGCCACCCCGCCAGGATACCCCCTCTCTCCAGACCTCTCGGACTCTGCCTAAAATAATGGGCCCTGGGCCTCATTGCCAACATAAAACCTCCTGCACGACGCGTAAATACCTCCAAAAAGATATAGCCGGATTAGAATTGATCTTTCAGGTAATCTTAGAAGTACCTTTTGTTGTTAGTCACCGCATAGGGTGCATGTTTGTGTTTTTTCTTAAATAAGTTTCATTTGTTATAGGGCAATCTTGTCGGAAAAGAAGCGAATTTTTTATTGTTTTTGTTGTTTGTTTTATAGGTTTTCTTACGCCATAGCTTAGCTTGCTGCTTTTTTTTCACTTTTTTTTTTTTTTCAATCATATGTTTATTGATTCTGGCCCAAAAATGTACATGCAGCTCGCGCTATGGCATACAAGAAGCCTTAATTCCAACCCAGTAACAAATGAAATAACAAAACTCAAATAACGCAACCAATCCTTCAAAGCGGGAAAATAAAATCCCTAGCATCCCCAACGATGACTAACGTAAAAAGTCAAGTAACCTCAAACCAAAACAACAGCCCAGGCTAAGGAGAAACATAAGTAAAGAAACCCATCATCATAATCACCACCCACAGCCGACGCCATGGGCATCCAACAACAATAATAGCAAGCAAGTAAAGACAAGCAGGAAAAGTAAACCCACAAGGCCTTAGGAAGAGGAGGCAGGGGAGGAGGACAAGGGCACCGGCGAGACAGGTGGGGGTGACGCAGGTGGGAAGGCAGAGATCACGGGAGGCATACTGGGCGGGAAGCCAGTGGCCGGGGCGGAGATGTATGGGGCCAAGTTGATAATAAGGGAGGCCGAAGACCAAGCAGGGCTTCCGGAGCCAGACTGGAGATACCCTGGAGGTGGGATGCTCTTTCCTGGGCCTTAGCTGGGCAGTAAAGAATAGCGTGATCGAAGGTGGCCTCTGTTTCCTCGCAGAAGGGGCACAGGGTAGAGGCGTCACGATTGGACCAAGAGGTGTGGGCAGCCAGGTAGCTCTTGCCGGCCCTCATCTGATGAAGACGGCCAGCTGAGAATTTGGGCAAGCCCATGAAGGCGTGAGGAGCGAAGGAAGGAGGGAACTTGTAGGAGGGAGGGGGCGGCAAGGTAGCCCAGGAGGCGAAGGTGGAGGCGACAACCCTGGACTTAAGGGAGCCATATGGTAGAGCACGCGCCGGATTGTACGGGCGGGGAAGGAGTAGGTGAGGGGAGGCCAGGTGGAGTCTGGGGGGCAGAAGGTCTTTGATAGAGAAGGCGATGGCGTCAAGGGGGAGGTGACGCCGGAAAGGAGAGGGGGCAGTGGACCAGAGGCGGGGACGGTAAGAACCACGCAGAGGGGCCACAAGGTGACTGTGTGATGGGGCGCGCCAGGAGTCCCAAGTAGGGACACGCGGATCGAGGCGGGCAGACGCAGGGTTGACATGAGGTGGGGAGCAGAGTAACCTGAGGGCAGCTAGCTCTCTTTTATGCTGCAATGCTAGGGAGATTGGGGGGAGGGAAGCCTCGCGGTAGAGGATGGCGGGGGCGGTAGCCCTGAAGCAGTTGGTGATCCATCGAAGGACCTCGTGCCAGAAGGAGTTAAGTTTGCGGAGGATGGTGGCATTGGGGATAAGGAGATCACCGCCGTAGGTGAGGACAGGAAAGAGAAGTCCAACAGCAAGTTTCCAACAACACCAGGGGGGGAGACCTTTCCTAGCGGGGCTGAGCCGCTTGACCAGTGCGAAGGAAGCCCAGGCCAGGGCCAGGCAGCGGTGGAAATGTGCGGAGGTTTCGAAGCAGGGGGTGAGCCAGTAGCCGAGCCAAAGCAGCTCCACGGTTGGACTGAACAGAAGGGAGTTGATTGAAATCGGGGCGTGGCAGACAGGATTACGGTCCCTGGAAGTGCGCCAATGAATAAGCTCAGTTTTAGGAACCTAGAAGGAGACTCCCAGAGGGGCAGCACGATTGCTGAGGGTGAGGAAGGCGCGTTGTAGGAGCCTGATGTTGGAGTGGTAAGAGGAGGAGCCAACCGTGATGGAAAAATCATCAACGTAGGAAATAACAACACCACGGGGGATGGAGATGTGAAGGCGAGAAACATAAAAAACGAACAGAAGAGGGGACATTGGGGAGCCTTGGGGGGTTCCCACAGACACAGGTGAGAATATCCCTGGAGCTCCTTGGAAAACGAGACGGCACTGGCGGGAGGTGAGAAAGGAGGAGATCCAGGAGACCATATATTTAGGGGTGGCGAATCGGCGGAGCATGGTGCAAAGTTGGTTGGAGTTGACGTTATCGAAACTACCTTTAATGTCGAGGAAGAGTGAGGAGACCTTAAGGCCAGTGGTCTGGAGGAGGCGGACTTCATGTTGGAGGGTGGCTACTGCGTCATAGCAGCAGAGCCCAGCCAGCGAGCCACATTGGTGGAGGTTGAGGAGGGGGGTAGAACGAGAGAAGGCAGCCAGGCAGTACGCCATGATTCTTTCCAAGATCTTCGAGACCGTTTCGAGAAGGACAATGATGCGGAACGAAGCCGGGGTGGAATAATCAGGCTTGCCAGGTTTGTCGAGGACAATGCCATTTGCCTTCTTTAAGGAGGAGGGGTGAAAGCCATGCCAGAGAAGGGGGGTGAGAACCGATGGGAGGAGATCCTTGTTGGCCCGATGGATATTTTTCCAGACCCCATACGGGATTGTGTCGGGGCCAGGGGCAGACGAGGAGGAGGAACGGCGGAGGACAAGGGAGACTTCTTCCTGAGTGACAGGGGGGATGTCGGGTAGGGGAGGGAGAAGGACAGAAGAAGGAGGAGGATGTGGGGAAAGGGGGAAAAAGTGTGTGATGAGGGCCGAGTTGATCTCTAGGGGTGTGGTGGCATTGGGGAGGGAGGGGAAGCGTTCAGGGGCCCGGCCATATCCGAACCTCTTGGCATTCCAGATAGAGCGCGAGTCTGCAGACGAGAGGAACTGGTCCTAATGAGAGGCCTTGGCTTTCTTGATAGCCTTAAAGTAAGAGTTGCGAGCCTGGGTCAATTCCCACCGAGAGGCAGAGCCATTGCGGAAGCTACGGGAGGCGTGGTGGTGTATGCGCCGGAGGCTTGAGAGGTTGGGAGACCACCAAGGCTTCCAGTAGGAGGAAGGGCGTTTGGAGGGGGTCACTGATATCACCGGGGTGGTAATGGAGGCCAGACTCGAGTTGAACCACGAGGCGAGTGAGGACGAGGTGGGGAAGGAGGGACCTGGAGGGACGGCAATGGACTGAAGAATTGGAGCAACAGTGGACCAGTCGGTAGCTTTCCAGTTGGGTCTAGGGGGGGGAACCAACCTGGACAATTGTCCAAAGGAAACGGATATAGCGACGTGGTCGGAACCTGTGGAGGGAAGGGAGGTGTTCCAAGCGTGAAAGTAAGGAAGGAGGCTGTGGTTGGCGAAAGCAAGATCCAGGACGGAGGGCCTGGATGGATTATTAAAGGGGAACCTGGTGTATACGCCAGGGCTATTGAGGAGAGAGAATGCGTTGGTGGAGGCCATAGTGAAGTAAGGCTCAGAAATCGACTGCTCTGAGTGGGGGATGGCTCGCAGGGGGTCAGAGAGGTGGTGGTGAAGATTGAAGTCCCCCAGTGAAAGCGTAGGGAACTGATGTTGAGGGAAGAGAAGACCAGGAGGTAAAGTGCGGAGTGCCCCATCGCGGGTGGCGGTAGAGTATGAATTATACAGGCGGAACAACACGTGAGGGGAACCAAAGACCCCCTGGGGGGAACGAAAGTTCATACCCATATAGTCACCTCGCCCAAAAAACAAGGAAAGAACAGAAACAACAAAACACAACTGCTCAGAAACATAAACAGCGACCCGTGTCTTGTACTCCGGGGAAGTCGGGGGAAAAAAACATTTATAGGAGCTCGCACCCAATGGGCGGCCCTTAAACAAAGGAACATCTTGCAAAGCAACAACAAGAGGGGAATTCTTCACTGAGGTAAAAAACGAAAACAAAGTATGAAAAACATAACTGCTACCAAGACAATTATGTTGATCGAAGGAAAGATTAGGAACCAAGGCGCCAGGGGGGGTGTGAGAACGTAGTGAAGCATCTGATACTGAGGGCGCAGGTTGTGCTCTCATTTACAGTTCCATGTCGTTGTCGTGGGTGGAGTCCTCTGCCCAATTGGTAGTTGGGGCACCAGAGGGGAAAAGCTGTCTTGCGGGCAAGGGAGCGGCTAAGGGGGGGCGGGAACCAGAGGCGGTAGGAGGAGGGCGAGCCGTGAGGTGGCCTAGGTGGCGAGCCATGAAGAGGTTGTCATCTGCGACCTGCTGGGCCGTGTTCAGGGGGAGCCAAGATGAGGAGGGTTGCTGTTGGGGAGTAACGGGATTGGCCGAGGCAGACCTTTGTTGAGGAGCATCAGGGATGACTTGGTCCTTGGGGAGCCGGGCAGCTTCTTTCAGGGCAGTCCTTGTCGGGCAGGAAGGAGAAGTTGCCGGGTGTTTGTCGTTGCAATTGGTGCAGAGTGCGGGAGTTGGGGTACAGCAGTCAGGGACCACCTTGAGGTTGCCTTGTTTGGGGCACATATCATTCGCATACCTATGCTCAGCCCTGGAGTGGGGTTTCGCGCAGATGGGGCAAGTGTGGTGGTCTTCTTTGCATAGGGGTTTTGAGTGGCCAAAACAATAACATTTGCGGTATTGAGTATCGCTGGAGGCGGGGTGAGCGAGGTGAACATTCCTCATGCGGTTGAATAGCTGAATCTTGGACCCATCCCGATGGAGGTTGGGTCCGAGAAGGTGAAGATCCTGGGGGAGAACTGAAACAACAAGGGAGGTAGTGTTTTTGGATTCACGGAGGGCCTGGTCCCGTTGGAGGAAGCGGGCCGAAAGGATGGAGAGGTCAACGGAGTTGAGAAGAGAATCGTGCAGTTTAGAGAAAAGCTCCGCAGGGTCGGCTGGGAGCTTGGAGAGGGGGAGGTTGTGGATTAGGACAACAGTGAAGAGGGGGGCGGTGCGGAATTCCTGAAATGGGTTCTCTCCCACCGGGAAGGACTGGTTGAGTTTTTTGGAAAGGGCAGGAAAGAAAGGGGCATAAGCTGAGGATGGGGTCCTGGGGTTGGCGGTAATGGTTACGGCACCATTGACATTGACGGAGGCAGAGAAGGCGACCGAGAGGGTACCGCCGGCAGACCGTAGTACCGAAGCAACGATGTCAGGGAGGGCAGCGGACATGTTCAGGGGGTCGACAAAGGAAGCCAGATGGAGGTGGGGGGCATAGCACCAACGTTGGGCAGTAGGTAGCGGGGGTGGGGGCTTGTCCATCTCACTGTCCCCGGAGGCCGATGCAAAAGCAACCTGAGCAGCAGTGGCGCGCTTGCCCGCCTTTTTAGACGAACTCGCAACCTGGGCCCAGCTGTCGGACTTCGGCGGGAGAGAGGAGGGAGCAATCGTGTACCCCGGGGGAGGGCCAGGAACAAAATGCTGACTGATTGGAGTGGGCAACCGTTCTTTTTTAGAGACTTTAGAGACTTCTCCACCGCTGGGATTGACTGAGGTGAAGAAAATATCGGCCTCGCGGGACTCGTTGTTGTCTCTGGCGTAGGTTTCTGGAGAGCCGTACCATTGGCCTGAGACAAGGATTGGGAAGTCGGCTGAGGGGACCGTGAGGTTGCCTTGGCGAGAGAGAATGAGAAGAGGTTTCTTCTTAGGTAGAGGGGGGGGAGGAGTGACTGAGCCACTGGGGGCGCGTGGCACGGGAGGGGGACGTGCGGCCAGGGAGGTGACCTTGGAGGACAAATCCCAGAGGGCAGCAGTGATCAGGGAGTCAGCCTGAGAGGCAGCAGGAACAGGCGTTTGAGAGGCAGCGGCTTTCAGGAGGGCCATCTCCGACGTGAGGAGGTGAACTTTGGTGACCAGGGCAGCAAGAACAGGAAGGATGCGTCTTTCACCATCGGAAAGATCATCGGAGGAGGAGAGGGGCGTAAACAGCATGGGAAAAGTTGCGGGATCAAGAAATAGGGACTCTGCAGCCTCAGCGGCAGAGCGGCAGATGGACTGGTCTTCCTGCGAGGGGGCAAGGACCGGAGTAGGGGCCCGAGAGCCGCTGGGGTTGGACCTCAGGCTGTTGTAAGAGGAAGTAGTGCGTTGGGGGCCTGGGCCAGGGGGGATGGGTGGGGCAGGTTGGCCAGACATAGTAGGCAGGGCACACACTGAGAGCAAAGAGAGAAGAAAAAAGTTTTACCCAAGCGGGGTAAAGAGCGAGGCTGTGAGAAAAGCCTTGCGGCCAATGAGAACTGGTCTTGGCAGAAAACTTGGTGTGGTTTTTTTAATCACTGTGGTTGTAACGGAGACGGAGCATGCATAGCTTAGCTTGCTGTATGCGACATCTTGACCTAGTTAAAAAATAATGATGTATGATTTAAATCAAGAAAAAGAAAAAGAAAACACGGACCCCGCACGCTCCTCTCCTACGGCGCGGACCTTCTGGTCCCTACAGCAAACACTCTCTTCAAAATGAAGGCCTTCTGGAATACAGCCATGCGGTGGTCCACCAACCTCTTCTTTGCAACACCTAATCCCATCCTCCCATGCGAAGCTGCCACCCTCCCCATTGACCAGGCACTCATTCGGAAACAAAGACTAGCGGCACTCCGCATTGCGTGTGCAGACCCAGCGATCAACCCAGCCTCCGCCCGCCTCTCAGTTCGCTTCCCCTCCTACAGCAAATAACTCTCCCTAAATGTCAAGGGCGCATACTCCCCCTCTCGCTTGGCACTCCACTCCTAGGAAAGCTCCCAGCGCCCCCTCCCACCTCCCTCTGGATTCCCTCGTACACTCCATCTCGCACCTCCCGCACCCCATACACTTTCCACCAAAGACAAATCCCCTTACTCTACTGAAAGACCCCCCTGACCCCCCCAGCCCCTACATGACCCTCAGATCCGCAACATCCTCCTCAACCTTTAAGGAATGGTCCCTACACCCTGGAACCCCCAAAGACTACCTCTTCGCGCCTTCCACAATTCCCCACCCATTCATGGGACTAGACCGCTTCACCGCGGGCTGTATACACCAGATGCGCTCAGGTAAAAGTTAACTTGCAGCCCATCCTACCTGGTCCTCGGCCGAGAACAACCCAACCTGCAAAAGGTGCCTTTCCCACCCAGAAGACATGGAGCATGCCATACTCCTCTGCCCCTCCACCCAAGCTCTCCGCTCCTCCCACATGCCCTCGGTTAAGTCCTGCGACTGAGACTCTCCGCTTTGGTCCTCAGTCCCCCTCCTACTTGAGCTAAGCTCCTTTATTCACGCTGCGCACCTGAACTACCCGCCAAACTCAGGGTTCCGCCTCCCTGGCTCACCACCCCCTGCGACCCTCACTCCGCTTCCCTCCCCATACCTTCCTCGGGCCACCACGCCTGGGTACCCTCTCTCTCCAGACTCCTCGGACTCTGGCTAAATAAAGGGCCCCAGGGCCTCGTTACCAACAAAATCCCCTCCTGCACGACGCATAAATACCTCCCAAAAGATATAGCGGGATTAGGATTGATCTTTCTGGTAGTCTTTGAAGTACCATTTGTTGTTAGTCACTGCATGGGGTGCATGTTTGAGTTTTTTCTTAAATAAGTTTTATATGTTATAGGGCATGCTTGTTGGAAGTGAGGAATTTTTTATTGTTTTTGTATTTTGTTTTATAGGTTTTCTTACGCCATAGCTTAGCTTGCTGTATGCGACATCTTGACCTAGTTAAAAAATAATGAAGTATGATTTAAATCAAAAAAAAAAAAAATGGACCCAGCATGCGTGAGCAAGGACCCCGCGCTGGCCGAGTAATCGGCTATACCTTTTTCCGCCATTTCCCGAGATCCAGCCCCTGTCCTCTGCAGGCTATTCCGTGCGCTTTGCCCAATTGGCCATGGGTTGTTCCAACCCGCCATAAAGGAAATTGTTAAAAATGAGAACTTTATTTTAATATCGCTATCATATCTACATATTATCCTGAATGTGATAATATAAAAGAATATCAATATAAATCGTGTTATTTTCTAGTAAAGCATAAGGCTGAATATTTTGAGAAATTTTAAGAAAACACTACTGATACTGTGAATATAAAAACACTGCTCTAGCAGGGTTACTGAAGGAGATTACGGCACCCCACCAATATATGAATCAGCAGCTTATAAAATATGTGATGAGGTAGACCGGAACAATACTTGAAATTTATTGGCAACTATCATACTATCGAATAATATCAACTGAGCTAGCGAAATTTATTCCGAGAACTCCTCGTACGCCTAACGTCCTTGATCCGACCCCCTGCATCGCTTCCCTCACTCAGTCAACCGCTTCCAATGAAACACAGCACCCAAAGGCCTTTCACCACAGCCAAATTGTTAGATATATTATGTGAACAACAAAAACTAGACCCCATGACAGGAAACCAGAGAATTTGAACTAATCCCCTCGTTTGGCCGATGAGTCATGCTCCACTATATCTCTTTCCAACCCTGAAATCCATCAGCCAGATCCCTACTATTGGGAAACTCGTGGAAGTGAGCCGGCAGCTTATATTGTCTCCTCCCGGGATTGGTCATCACGTTCCTAGCTCTCGTCTCAAATTCAATTAGTTTCTAGTTCCGACTAGTATTCAGATACAGGGTGCCCCACTAACTCTCTTGAACAAAGGCTACAGAACTCCACTGTCATGTTGAGAATAATACCGACATTCTGGTTAATAGTATCACGAAGGGTACCAAAGCTTCGTGTTCGGAGACAGCTGAGGCCCACATCCGGATCATTTTCGTTCGGTATCACATCGACATTGTGAATAATCAAGAGTAGAAATGATAACGCCAATCACATCTGCGATCACAGCACGAGAAAAGACTTCCCTGAAGACATAGCTCCCATATTCCTTCTCAGTGCCTCTTCTTTGCCCCTGCGATACCGGGAAGCACCTCGGCAGTTCTCCCGCTCTTAACTGAAATTTGTTATATATTGTGGCATCGTTGGCGCACATACCGAGCATGCGTTTGGCTAGCCGAACCTGGTCATCAACTGATGTTAGGGAAGAACCTAGACCAGGTAGAGCGGAAGTTTCGGCGTGGTGGTTAGAGTCCAGCATAACATCTTCGGAGGTTGTAGCGCCAGACGGCTTCTGTTGAGGATCTCAATGATAGGCTCGAAACCCATAGCCAAGTAATATAGCAGGACTTCATTTAATGCTCTGCCGCCCTCCATCACTTGACCAGTAGCTTGATCTGTAATTGTTCCGATGTTCTCCCGTTGGTCATCCAATTTAATAAGTTTTAACCTCCTTTCGATAGATGGAGGGTTGGAAGAACCCATTGCCAATTGGGCAAAGTGTGCAGCATAGCTCCGGCGGGCGGCAGAGGGGTCTTAGAGAATCGCGGAAAAAGGTTTAACCGGGAACGCGTCAAGCTAGAGGTCATAGCTCCACCATAGTAGGTCTGTGGACGAGCTACGACACAAAACAGCTCGAACTCCCCCTAAACACAACACCTTCCAGCAACACGAGTTCTCACCAAACAGGAGATCCTCAAGCCTCTCCACAGCTCGCGTTCTTCGTTACCTGCCCACCACCCCTTCATCGCAGCAGGCGCCCTCATTGTCAGCCGGGGACATATCGGTGCCAACCTTTCCGTACGACAAGGGCAGCGACCGCCTCCCCAACGCCTCCCCCGTGGAACGATTGTATTACCACCCGAAAGCAACAGAGATGGACCGATTGAATATTTGTTTCCTAGGTGTTTCCGGAGTTAGCTAGTTTTTCCTTGTTTTCTCTCTTGTTATCGTTCGTATCTCAATGTACCACGTACGCAACCTTAAAGAATTGGCACCCTTCTGTCCTGTCCAATCGGCACGCACGTCACCAAGAAGTGTGGTAAATCCTCGAGTTTCCAATACAAGTTTGCTGAGTGTATTGTGGCAGATGGTGTGGTGCTGATCGCCGGTTGGTGAAGGTAAGTAACCCTTTGGACAAATAAGGCCGAGATAATGTACAGACTCCTCTGCATTTGGTGTTGGAAATTCTTAAGTGTAGTAGCTAGTAGGACCAGGAAGGTTAATACGCTTCTTTCCTTTCGGTCCCGGATGATGGCACGTATGACCCAGCGGTGGGCAGGCAAGGGAGATCCTCCCGGAGAATGTCGATGAGGAAGGATGTGGACTCAAAAGGATAAGATGATTTTTTTTTTTTTGTTAAATCCGGTGATTTTTATTGAGAACCGTGACATGCATCCTAAGATATGGCCTAAAACCCTTAATAACAAAAGAAACTAAAATCTCCCCCATAACATAACATATAAGGATGCTAAAGCATCAAAACACAAGCCTAACTTCTCACAAAAGGTAAAAATATCAAATTGAGGACCCCAAAGCGGACCCCCTTGTAAAAGGAAAAACCTCCAACCTTACCGGAAAGTTAATCTTAGTCTCAATAATAAAGGAAATAAAACCTCCAATCAGCATAAAACCTTTTTTATCCTCGTTCCATAAATCCGACCCCGGAGATATGTTAAAACAACTCATATTATAACCCTTCCTCGCTTCTGACAGGGCTGGACAATCTGTGATGATATGCGAAAAGGTCTGAGGTGCTGTCCCACAGTGGTCACACTGCGGGTCCCTGTCCTGGTTTGACCAATCCCTTTGAGCATTCAGGTAAAGTCCGGTGACAAAAAACTCGGGCCGGCAACGCAACAATGATACATGCCCGGTTATATTTTTATGAACCATTAACCAACCACAATACCAAAAGAGATGAAATTCAAAGTCCATATTTTATAAAAATAGAGTAAAATTTTAAAAAACAATTGAAGAAAAAATATTCAATATTTTGTGTACCATCCCTTTGCTTCCAAAAAGCAGCCACCCTCCTAGGTATAGACTCCCTGAGCTTCTCCAAAAAGTCCCCCTCAATATTATTTGCCCAAACCTCTGAGAGAGCATTTGCAAGACATCTTCTTACCACTTCTGGTCCACCTTTTGCTTTATGGATATCGGGAAAGTGCTGGTGCAACCTTTCCTTCAACCTCTTCCAGCAATGCTCAATTGGATTCAGGTCAGGTGAACAGGCTGGCAATTTTATAACCTGTATGTTGTTTTTCTTCAGCCAAGCCAGGGTATCTCTTGCAACATGTATTTTTGCATTATCCTGCTGAAAAACAGGATCCCCAATTGTGTCTTCAACCTCTTAAGGAGTATCCAGCAAACCATTCTCTAAAACCTGAATATAGACCCATCTATTGACAGTCTTCTCAAAGATAGGAATGAAACCACCCTTAGAGCGTCCCCAAATGCAAGCCCATACTATCAGCTTAATACCAGGCCCCTTTGTTACCCCTTGAATACACTCCTTTTTCCACTTTTCATCTGGTGTTCTAAAGATTCCAATCCTCTTTGGATTCTTAGACTTTTCCACCATGCATTCATCACTAAGAACAACATCATCCCACTCTTCCTTAGTCCACCCCTTATGCTCCTTTGCCCAAGCAAGCCTTTGGGAGTCATGGCTTTCTTTCAACAATGCTTGCTTTTTTGCTCTTCACTTCTTGATATTGACTTGAGCAAAACTGCGCTTAACTGTCCTCACAGAGACTTGAGGGGCAATTTCATTGTGCAATTCAGCCAATGGCTGGCGCCTATTGTGCCTTGAGGCCCTCGCTTGGTAGCCCTGGGTTCGTTTATCGATTGTTTGGGCTCTTCCGGTAGAAGAACAGTTTTTGGGAGTACCCCTCATTTCAAATCTTTTGTAGAAGTTTTTGAGAGTAGAAAGAGGACGGTGACGATGCTTGGAAATGGAGGAAAAAGAGTCATTTTTTGACCTTAGGGCAATTATTTGTCCCTTCTCAATCTCCGATAGAAAGCCAGTCTTCTGGGGAGGCATGGTTGTTGAATGGTAGGTTGGTGAGGATGTGGGGTTGATGAGGTGGTTGCCACATAAGCGCCAATCGGCCCGAGTTTTTTGTCACCGAACTTTAGCTTTTGTGGGCACGCATTTGATGGACTCTGCTGGCACGGAATTTTGGGAATACCATGAAATTCCAGCACGTCCGGTAAGGTGGTCGGTACTCATAATATGGTGGGTAGTCCCACTCCTTCCATATGCGCAAATGGTCTTTTCTCACTTTCTCTTTCGCCTCGAGGTACGCCTTGGCTGCCTCTTCGGATACCATTGAGAGTGTGGTTGGTTTCTGTGGGAAGAGCTTTCTAGCAAACACTCCTGCCGCCAGCGCCCCTACCTTGTCTATTGGTAGGCGTACTTGAGCTGTCATGGTACTTGCAAAGTTTCATGTCTTGGGTCTCATGCCGCCCTTATTCGAAGTGAAAGCTCTACGACCATTAGAGGAGAACCGGTATTGATCCGTGATTGGGTAACCCCCAGGTAGCATAGCTGTCACCAAGTTATTTTGTGGTATTGCAGTCGTGATTCTTACTGCTGACATCAACTTAATCTGTTTGATGTAGACCATTATCAGGGCAAGACAAGCTTCTCCCGGTAGGACAGCAATATTTGTAGCCTAAACGGTATTCGTGATCCACCAAAGGACCCTATTACAGAACTTTTGCATTTTCTTCAGCATGGTGATCATTGGCTGGAGGTACTCCGCCGCATACAGTAAGGTAGGTAGTATAATTCCTTTGGCAAGCCTACGGGCCGCATACGGGAAATGCCTTTACCTGGCATTGATTGATGTTGAATTCTGTTAAAGGCACCCTGAGGCAGTGCAAGCCTCTCTGAGAAATGTGTAAAAGTTTCCCCATTATCCGCCAACCAGTATCTGAGCCATTTGATCACCTTGGCTGCCAGCTGTACCATATGAGATTGATCAAGCAGGTTGCATTCAGACCAATCACCCTTCTCCCTGGGAGTCCTCCAGTGCATTAGTTCTGTTTTGGCAATACTGAAGGGAAGGCCCAGACTTGCTACTATGGCATTTATCTTGGCAACCTTTTCTTCTAGCAGTTTTGTATTCCGGTACCACGAACTTGAGGCTGATGTGATCTGAAAATCATCCACATATGATGATGTGAAAAACTTTTGAGGGTTGACTTCAAGGTGGAGTTTCTTAACGTATATTATTAATAGTAATGGAAAATGGTGTGACCCTTGAGGTATACCGATCTTGACCTGGTCTGACCTGGGCGGGCTACCTTGGTATACCAGAGACACCTCTCTGGATGAAATGAAGTTGGAAATCCAATTTGTTATGTAGTTTGGGACCTCCTCCTCACTTGTGAGAATGTCCAGTAGTTTCTGATGGTCAACATTGCCGAAGCCGCCTTTGACATCCAGAAAGACTGTAGAGACCTTCTGTTTCGTGAATTGCGCTTCTTTGATCTAGTTGTTAAGTGATATCACTGCATCAGTTGTAGACCGCTGTGGGAGGCTGCCCATCTTCTTTATACAGTAGAATCCTGTTTTGTAAGTGATAGCCATCAATCTTTTGTTGATGATTCTTTCGGTTACCTTGGAGAACATTTGCATCAAGGCAATTACCCTGAAGTTGGCGCAATCTGTGTAATCCTCCTTATTTGGTTTCGGGAGTATAATCCCAAGTGAGCCCTTGAGTGATGGGGGATGGATCCCCCAATGTAACAGGTCGCTGGCTAGCAGTGGTATTATTTTCTCATTCAGTCTGTGTATATTTTTCCAAACCCCATACAGTACTTGGTCGGGTCCTGGTGCTGATTTATTGCTACACTTCTCCAATTCTCCGGATACCTCCTCTGTGGTCACTCTCTCATCATCTGTCATGTATTACCAAGCTGGTGGCATTGTCAGGACTGGTTCTGGATTTTCGGGAAAGAAGTCTTGCATTATTAGTTGACTTGTCTCTTCTATTGTGTTGCTGTGGCCTCCAAGTACTTTGGTCAGGTACCTTACCTTGGTGAATTGGTGGGCAGTTCACATATCATTCTTTTTCGCAGAAGCCAGAAAGTCATCCCAGTGTTTCCTCTTGGCTGTAACAAAATGGCTTTCTGTACACTTTCCTAGCCTCGTCTCTTTCTTGCACCCCGCTCCTGTCACGTCTCACATGCCGGGCAGCCGAAATATAAACTCTTCTCAACTCTGTGATTTCTGCCGTCCACCAGGCTTTTGACCACACAGTTGGTCTCTTCATTGGGGCCCAGCTCTTAACCATCATTATGAGTCTGCGAAGGTTACCCTCAAATGTTCCAATGGCTGTCTCCGGCCCCGCCATGTCTTGATACCCAGTACACCCATCCAGGTAATCCTTACGTTCAGCCTCGACGGCATGGTTAGGAACCCCTTCATCATCTCTCCACTTGATCTCCTCCTAATTGGAAGACGGCCTTGCCAATTCCACAACTTGCGAGTCGATTTCGGTAAGGATTACGATGTGGTCTGATCCAGTTCTTTGGAAAATCTCTCTCCAACTAGATACTATAGCCAACCGTGCAGTGTTTGCAAAAGTATAATCTATGGCAGAGGACCTGTGTATCGTCGGGTTGTTCGGAAATCTGGTGGGCACTCCCAGTGTATTCATAATTGAATACCCATTCAACATAGCCATGCAGATGTAGAGTTCACCTCTTCTTCGTTCGCCAGAGGATAGGTTGCGCAGTGGGTCTGTAAAACTGGTATGAGTGTTGTGGTCACCTACCCCAACTGTAGGCTTGTTAGTTGAAATAAATAGCAGATCGTGTTTGCCTGAATGTCCTCCATCCATCTCCCTATTGTAAGCATTAAATAAAGCAAGAGACCGACTCTGGCCAACCAGCTTCGCCTCTTTCGTAAAATATTCTTAAATACAAAACATCATCCTCTCTCAGTACTATAACAAATGAAATTTCCGCCAAAATTCGCAAGGAATTATAAGTACACACACGAACTTTAACACTTTTTAAAAATAAACACTTGTACCCTGGGGCCCTTAGCGGCTCCCCATTGTACAGTGGTAGGTCTTGAACACAAACAAAAGAAACTATAAAATTTCTAACTATGTGAAATGGCGATAAAAAAACATCACTGCTCCCTCTGCAATTATGTTGTGCGACATTGATTCTCCATCCCGTAGTGGTCCTTGTATTAGGTTGTCCCGCCATGATGGTCTAATGGCCAGGTGGTGGGGGTTTCTCAGTGCTTCCAGCACCTGCGAGAGAAGCTCGGCGCTGTTCGTATTTTATCGTTGCCATCTCCTTCACCTCCAACCTCCCAGGACAGTCCCCATCAAGAGTTTAGTGGGGGCCTTCGCAGGCAGGGCATTTGGCTGGTGTCATGAGGCAGGAATTTGGAATCATTTTTTTGTGTTCAAAACATGGTGTCTGGTGGCATTGGTGTTTCCTCTGATCGTGCAGTTTGGACCAGATGGGGCAAACTATGGTGGGTGACTTGCAGCCAGCCTCTGGATGACCATATTTCCGACACCTGTGGCATTGCATCATTGGAGATTATTTTCACATTATTGCTGATTCTTTGAATTTTCCCATGAACAGAACTCGCGGAACTAATTTAGCTGCCTCTTGTTCTGGGAGCCTCAGTATTATCGATGTAGCCTTCGCTCCTGGTCTCAGTCTTTCGATTGGTTTCAAGTACTTTGCGCTGGTGACATCGATTTTGTGTGACATTTTAAAATCCTCCCTGAGCTCGTTAATGAGGTCCTCGTTGTTGTCTGGAATTGTCAAGAGATTGACCCCATGAACCAAAACATCCACATCCCTAGGTGCCCTGCGGAAGGCGAGGTAGTATTCTAGTTCAGTTCCAATAGTTTCATTCAAGGTGTTGGTTAATTTTTCTAGGTACTTGGCATAGTTGCCACAATCAATCCCTGGTGGGGCCGTAAGTGTAATGGTACCGTTTATTTTATCAGAAAATACCTGCAGGTTCATGGGGGCTTTGCATTTGCACTTGGTCATGGCCATGGCTATAGCCTTGGCTATGAGGGCCTCCTCCCTGGCCAGGTGCATTAACGGCATTATTGCTGATCTTGTAGCGAAGAGCTTCCTCTTTGCCATGTTGACTGGCTTCATTTCTTTCAGCTCTTCTTTCTTTCTCTCCCGTGGATTGGCCTTAGTAGTCTCTTCGTTTGCCTTCCCTTGCTTCACTGGGGGTGGCTTCGGTGGTGTTGAACCCTCCTCAGCCTTGCGCTTCTTTTTGTTCGCTGGGGCTGGAGTGGTTGTGCTCTCGTTTGTTACACCGGCCACATCTGCATAAGACTGTGCCTACTCATTGGTTCGGTTTTTGTGACCAGATGTATTGGTATTTATCTGGGTGAGCAAGTCCTTGACCTCCTGGGGGAGCTCCTGCACCTTCCTGTCCAAGTTCTGTACTGTGGCCATGAAGCTTTGCTGTTGTTTGACCATAGTCATGAGTATTGTATTGATAATGAACTCCCAGTCCAATGGGCTGTTGGCATTGAGTTCCTCCATTCTTAGCATGATGGGCGAATCCTTTGGTGGCCCACAGGCCCTCAGGTAGTCCAACGTGGTTTTTTGTAGTTGCCTGTAGTAAAGATCTGGTCTGCCTACCTTAGGTGAGGGTGATTCGGGAGTCTCATAGCCATCAGGCCTGGTGTCCATAGCCCCAGCGAATGCCATGACTGGGGTCTTCAGATTTTGTGATGAGATTGTTTAGGAGCGACTGCTGTGAGGCAAGTTGAGAAATTTTTCTCTTTTCCGATGGTGTTGAAAAATGTGCACTTTTTTGTTGTTGCGGAAAATAGGGGGGAAGAAGCATGTCATAAGGTTAGGATGAAATTGTTCGTATGTTGTAGAGGAGGGATCCCCGAGACTAAATACGGGAAGAGACATCTGCCAAGAGGCATCGCTAGGGCAAAGCCTACTCAACTCCCAAATGGGGAAACCACACACCATACTATGGGATTACTCCATCAAGACGCGGGTACAAAGCGAACGATAGTTCTCAGGGTTACGTCTGATGAAGTCCCGTGCGCTCTCAAAGAACCCTTTCTTATGTAGGGACAGTCCAGTGAGGTAGGGCGAAGCGGGAGGAGGGGCAATAGCGAAACACGCATGAAGGGAATAATAACCGGAAGCACAGAAACGAGGGTGTATGGGGCGTTGGGGCAGTACGACCGGGTGGCGAGGAATATTGGGGAGCCAAAAGTGAGACCTGAAAAACAACTACCACTAGTGCTTGGGTCAGTCTGGCTGTTCGTAAATGTCGCGGTAATACCCGCGTGCATATTACCAAGAGTAAGCGCGGGGTTCTCCGGTCCGCGGGGGTCGTCCACAAACCCTTCCGGACAGCATTACCCAGTGGGTTACCTATATGATACTATATTACACTCAAACTTTATCCTCCCCGCGTTCACAAGCCATGTAAACACAGCATCGAAATCCCGATATCTCACACCCGCTCATGGCCTTGCGGTTCCCTAACCTGCAGGCCTTCAAGTGGGTCTACTATGATACTAAGGTAGAGGATCGGCCACCAACCCCAAACCCCACACATGTCCACTTACACTGAACCGACATACCTAATCAAGGGGACTCCCGGGTGACCTATTCCCCAAATGTTCATGGAACTCATCCAACCCCAAGCAAAATGTGGAAAAGAGCGAGTGATAACACATGACGGCTCGGTTTCCCACTTAGTTGTGACATAAACTCCTAGTTATGGTCACCCGGCCCGGTGGGAATGCATCTCGGTATGTTCTGGTTCTACCTTCTCTTGTTGCGTGGAAGCGCGGGCGTTTAGGAAGGAAAGCACCACGACTACGGGAAAGGATGTGGAACATGGGTTATGGCATGGTGGCCAAAGGCGGAGGAAAGCGAGGGTTACGCAGAAGTTTTTTTCTTCCAGAAATTATGCGGGGTGTTCGTCCCTTTGTTATCAGATGGAGGGTTGCCGGGAGAAAGTGGACATCGGTGGTGATGGATGGAAGAATCAGGATGACGCCATGTTTTTCATATATATTCTTATCACTAGGGTCAGTTTAGCAAGAAGAATACAGTGTAAGCTGCTCGCTACCCTCCCCTATTATCCTTCCCTATCGTGGCGCTGTATTTGCTATTCTGTTTACTGAGGCCTATCCTCAATAAAGATTCTATGTATAGAATAATGATACCAGAGAGCTTAGACACCAGAGCAAGCTCAAACTACATGGCATTGAGGGGGTGTCATCTACGCCCCAATCCGCTCCCTTACGAAATCAAGCAAACCTTCTAATGAGCGGTCTTCTTTTGGTTGGTCCAGGGTATTTGCTGAGTTGGGTCGGGTTCAGGGGGGTTTTGCCCGTTACCCCCCAACGAACCGGGGAGACATTACACCCGCTTTTGGGGCTCCGGGTCAAGTATAAGAGCTACATAGAGCACTATCTGTGAGCAGGAGGAAGGTGTCTGAGAGCAATCTAATTCAACATATTTTATACCACCCTGAGCCCCGATTGTCTTCGCGATCTCGTGCTGTTGTTTTTAAACAGAATAACAAAATACGGCACCACAATGAGGAGGACGGTATGGGAGGATAGCAAGTAACTTCGCTTGTCTTAGGCTTTATTTCTAAACTTAACGGTAGTGACAGGAGTATATATGAAAACATAGCATCAATCTGAACCTTCCAACAAACACCACTGATGTCCACTTCCTTCTGTCAATCCTCCCTCTGATAACAAAAGAAAGAACATTTAGCATCATTCCTGGACAAAAGAAATGCTTCTCCACGACACCTGATTTCCACTGTCATTTCCCCCAAAAGGCATAACCATGTCCTGCATCCTTTCTTGTAGCCACAATGCTTTCCTTCCGAAACACCTGCATATGCAAAGAACAAAAGAAACCAAGAAACCAAAGCATGCGGAGCTGCATTTCCAACAGTTATCTGGGTCAAATCTTTCCAAAGTTAAATACACGACAATGAATCTGCCACCAGTGATCCCAAGCGGCCAGTCCGTCCGGCTTTGAGCACGGCCGGGCTGGCCCAGGCTTTTTCAGGGACGGCCGGGCCGGACTATGGGAAAGCGGCTTTTCTAAACAAAAGCCGGGCCCAGCCTAAGTCACCTGCGGGCATATGTTTCAAGAGATTATTTGTGTTTCACTACTAAGAAATATTTTAGAATCCAACATGACTAATTGGTTATAAAGTCGCTTAGTCAATACATATTCACCAGACGTAGCTAGAGAGTGGTTCGACGAATAGGGTAGAGTGTGGTTCATCAGTGCATGATACAAATTTGTTTTGAGCAAGATCAACAGCATCGGGGGCCATGCTGGTCCTATTATCTTATTCTGAGTGATTAAAAGTGGAAAGCCTGCGAGCTGTCCGTAAATACTAATGGGCAACCTGGGCATCTGGCGGATCTGGCCCGGATGGTGCCAAGACTTGACCCGGCGGTTGCCTGGGCGCCGCCGGGTTTTGGCGGCCGCCAAGAATCTCCGCCGGACTGACCCAGGCTTTTCAGATCCTTGGCCGGACTGGCCGGACTGCAGACCCGTGGTCCAGACCACGGTCCGGACTGGCCGCTTGGGATCACTGTCTGCCACCGACCTCCTTGCCCTCGACTACTAGTACTCACAAAATTCCCAATCAGCAAAATTAGATAGCCACAGCTATGGAACTATTTTCCCCAAGCTCTTATACTGCTAGTTTTCTACCAGACCCACTACCGACCCCACGGACCCCAAGCCATCCACCGGTTCCTGACGGAATGGCTTTAAACACAATAACGAAATACGGCACCACGGTGAGGATGGCAGGAAGGGATAGCGAGCAACTTGGGTTGTATTAGTCTTGCCTGCTAAACTGATGGTGGTGGCGGAAGTATATGTGAAAAAAATAGCACTATTCTGAACCTTCCGTCTATCACCACCGATGTCCTCTTCCTTCTGTCAATCCCTCATCCGATAACAAAGGAAAGAACATTCTGCAAAATCCCTGGACAAAAGAAATGCCTCTCGATAACACTTGCTTTCCTCTGTCATTGGCCATAAAGTCATAACCATGTCCCGCATCCTTCCCCATAGCCACGATGCTTTCTTCCCGAAGCACTTGGACTTCCGGTGAACAATGGAAACTAAGGAGTCAGAGCATGCCGAGCTAAATTTCCAGCAAATGGTGTCCCAAGCTCCGGTTTCACAGGGGAATAGAAATTAGGGTAAAATCGTGTATTACCACCAGATGCACACCCCCACCCGGATCTAGAAAGAGAGGAATGGAATAAGCTACTATCAACATGAGATGGGGATAGCAGAGGTCTCTTAACGTAGGATAGCGATCGTGAATGATGTTATTGAGTAAGTGCTGAATCCGGGAAGAAAAGATGGTATAAGCACAAATGATCTGATCTTCACTGAACATGAAACCAAAAAAGAAAAATGAAAGAAACCCAGCAACCCACTTGATACGCATTTCCTCTGCCCACCCGGAGCAACTATCAAACCGGAACGGTTCAAGTAAGGTTGGAATTAAAGAAATAAATAAAAGAATATTTATGAAGAGATCGCGGGGATGATAGGAAGATAGGTTTGTATAACCGGCCCGCTTCTTGTCCGTTTTTCTGTGCCTTTTTTCCTCACTATCTTTGTGCAGAAACTGCTTCCTTTAAATACAAGAGATCATTTCTACATCTCCGCGCCCTCCGCGGACATGCTGCTCCCTTCGACCTCACTTCGGCCCCACTTCTTATAGCCGCTACAAACACCACCGCTATGTTTAACAGCCTACCGATGAGTTTACCCACTCACCGACAAGTTTACCAGCTCACCGACGAGATTACCTGCTCACCGACGAGATTACCCGCTCATTGATGAGTCAATCCACTAACCGACTAAAAACTAATACAATCCACTTGCGTCATCTTAACAAAGAAAAACAAAGGAAATACAAAGCGACGTAAGACGACTAGAATCAATTAAGCAACCGTGGGGAGTGCACCGGTGAATAACAACAGGAATCAATCCAAAGGTCTATGGAAGCAACGGTAGTAGCTGTAATGAGGGTAATTGGTAGTACTATGAGAATAGAATAGATGAAGTGTGAGAACGAGATCAAATCTCCTATTCTCCATTGAACTCTACCCAAAGCACGTATACCACCCTAGGTTGGTTTCGCCGCAGCCCCGGGTATTGGTTAGTTGAGTGGTCGGGTTGCACTTTCTCTGGCCTTTCATAGCCTCCGGCCGTGGCGTCTCATTATCAACCCTGGGGAGCCTATTGGAAGGCTTAAAACCAAGCCCAGAACTAGATAGTCAGGAGTTTGAGGATAGATAAGACCCCAAACACCGGTCTGGGCTTGCAAGCAAGTATAGATTAAGAAAATAAAAAACCCAAAGCCTCCGTAAGTTTTCCAACCAGGCAGGGCAACTGCAGCAGGAATCCTAATGTTAGTAGCTATATGACTGGTCTCATCATTCCCGATATATAAACATCTCTGGCTTCCGACTTCCGAACTCGGTTGGCCAATTCTCAGAGATCGGCTCTTACTCATCGCCAGTCCCGACAGCGTCGGCTATCCTAACCGAATCCGTGTATCAGGGCTCTTATTCCTTTCCCTCTTTCCCCTTTGCTCCTAATCATACCCGCCGGGTTCACTAGATTGCCCCGGGTTTATGGATTCGGGGAATCAGCTACCCAACCCAACCCAATCAGTAACCGGATATACCCCGTGGCCTAGCTACCGGTTGGTTAAGGTACCTGACTACGTGAATCCATGAATTGCGCTCAGCCTCGTCTGCCTGAAGGGTCCAAGGACAAGTCCGGAGGAAATGTTTGACATCACTGGTGCTCACTCGGCTGCCCGCACGTGTCAGAGGCTCATTAAGGCTGAGAGTTATTTCTTGGAAGCATTGATTGCATTCTTCCAGGTTATCAATGGTGTGTACAGGGGGATGGAGACGGAAGCGGGTGATGCTGGGCTATTAGTCTGCTTGGTTCGAGAGTCTTCGCCCATTCCCGGGGCATCAGAACTCCCGACAGATAGTGGTGCGGGAAGAACCTGGAGACATTCTGGAGTCGATGGAACCGCGGTAGGCTCGAGTAGAAGTAGGTTGATTGTTATGAGAGGAGTTGCGGCAATAGATAGGGCTTGGTATGGGCTGGAACGTCAAGTATTTTCTGTGTAAACACTTTTCCGCAATATAGATAGAAATATTACGCAAGAAACAAAGGATTGGGGGGGGGGCCTACTATAGAGCCGCGGTTCCCGTATTTTCACCCTACTGTTCATGCCCCTGTCAGCGCCTCGCAGCAACAATAAAGGAACAGGAGGGTGATATTAATGTAGGTGGTGGTACCAGAGACAACACGTTTGTTCTGATATGATGTCTCACCTTGAGCCCTTGCTTCACACAATGTCATATTAGAGACACTATATTCTACCAACTACTGAGCATACCATCGATCGGGCACAGGTCCTCACCAAAAGCGCCCCACTTACACAAAGAGGAAGCGATCTCGGATATAACATAACATTATGAAGGCAGCATTCTGTAGTTCCCGAATACAGGTGAATACACCGACACCCCAAAGCTTTCGCTATATTCTCCCCATAATCCGGAACGAATTATATATCGTTAATGCCATATTAGATGGAAGCCTGTTATCCATTCGACGCCTCCCAGCGCCTTGCCATTGTGGTTTCGGGCCTTGTTCACGACGCTCTTTTCTTCAATGCTTGATTTAGCGCAGCGCATGACACATGCATCGCGGCGATAGAATGTACAGCAGTTAGTGTTAAGGGGCCCGTTGTATTTGTGTTTCAGCTGTGCCTGAATCCATGCGATTCTCACGCCTCGGAACGAGGTAACCACCTCTATCATTTCTCAGAATGCCCAATGCATAGGCTCTTGCGTGCTCGATTTGGTGCGCAGTGGCCGGTGTAGCGACTTCATAACTACGCGCTACACTAGGCGAGTGGAGCTTGTTATCTATCTATTTTAGTTAAATTTTCACGGTGGTCTCGTCCTAAGTGCCCAACATATATTTTGCAATTTCTAGGAGATATTATCAATGCTTTCTCGCTGGATTCGCAATGGTTAACCCACAGGCTATTGGAACCCGGCCGACCTTTAGCGTTTCTGGAGAACAGGGGCGTTAGAGTATTAACATCGTGCGGGTAGATTCTTTCTGGTAAATATTTCTTCTGAACGAGGCCACACGAACCCGAGTAGGGGTTCGTATTGTCAAAGGAAACAAATGAAAGCATATACCGATCTGATGTCATGGAGGGGAAAGAAGGAAAGACACTTGGTTCCCCGAAAAACTGAGCAAAAGAAAGAAGCGCAAGTCCGGAATAAGAAAAAGACATCAACTATGAAAAGGATTTCCGACGACACCTCTCAGCCCAGGTACGAATCCCGTTTTCACAAGCTTAAATATCTTCCAAACCGATCTCGCCAAATATTTTCCGTATCCACTTATCCATACCAAGCCGGCACACGGGGTCATAGCAGTGGGGTATATCGCGGTAAAAACTCCGAAGTGTTAGCAATAGTATTAGTACCTTTTCAACGTGCGTATGATATTGGAGTAGTGGGTAAAAATGACCACGGAAAACGCACAAATGATTAACGTCATTTATGGTGAAACCGCTTTGGACCTAGATCCCACTCGGCCCTCATCGCGCAATATGAATCATCGTACCCCAGGGTCATAGCACCTCTCCCGCATATAAAACTATTAAATTTAACAATTGAACTATTTGCCAGAACTCCAAGCCATTACCCATTATGAAAAACATGAATTGAACCAGAAACCACCCGAACTTGCCATACAAATCCCCAATAAACGATTCCGTTGTAGAGTAATTGCCTCAACTACCCCGCCCCCCTACTACCCTGAGTATTACTCCACTGATCAAGCTCCGATCCCTCCATTTCCTCCCAGAGATCTTCCGAATCACTGGTTGGTGTGGCTGGACTTTGAATTGTATGTAATATTTCCAACGAAGCGGCGGACATCAGTCGTGATTTTAGCATGAGTTTTGTATTCGAAGAGGCTTGCTCTGATCGCCCACTTTTTTTTGCTCGCCTCACTGCCTTTGCCGCATCTACCCGCTCCCGCTCCTCATGTAGCATAAGAATTGTTTCCGAAGTGACCACAGTCGCCTCTGTCAACTTGCGCCGGTCCGATGTCTGTCCCTTTTTCCCCTTTCGCACCAGGACATGGTACTGTCAGTGAGCTTCTTCCTCCACTACCTTATCCGCAATCGTTTACTGAAAGCCTTCTGAGAGGCCTGAGAGGATTAATTTTAGTTTTTGGGAAGAAGATGTAGTGCGTGTAACGAGGGAGTATGCAGTTTGCGTTAAGCGACTAACAGCGCATGGTGTTTTTGGGATGTGGGAGTGGCTGTTACTGACAATAACGGAAGTATATGGATCACTACTTGGCAACTCCTTTAGCTTCACTACTCCATGTACACGACGGGGATTGAAAGGAATTATTCCTACTGCCTCCCAAGCACTCTGGATATTCTTTGGTGTGAAAGCTAAGCGCCTAGCAGGCATTAAAATTCTGTAAATTAATTAGTTTTAATACTAGTAAAAGTTTTGTAGTCTTAAATTGTGAACACCAATAGTAAGAATTCCCCCTTATTCATTCCGGCATTCCCTTTCCGTACAAATTCATATAGCCCATTTCCATAATGCCTTTGCAACGGACTAAAAAAGTCCCACATCCAAAGGTTGTAACAAGTGGGTTGAGTGGGCGGGAAGGCAAAATGGAATTATGTTGGCGTTAAGGCAATAATCAAAAAATCGCCAATTGAAATGTGACGTATGCCCATCCAAGAGCAAAAGACGGTATCCATTTCTAGTACTATAGAGTTTAAAGCAGATTTAGAATGTTAGTCAAATACAATATCGAGAGGTGTGAGTTATTGTTATTGTTACCTCTCCTGCGTTTCACAGTCAAAAACCTCCTGCAACCAACGCAATAACTGCTCCCAACTTCTCGTTACTCCACCCCTTTTCCGAGACCCCAAATATTGCAAAATCTTTTTTTTTTAGCTTCGAATACCAGCCCATATAATGGGATTGGCCTTTATTGATAATGACAGGACGAAGTGCAAAGCCATTACAGAAGACACATACAATAACTGTTACCCACTCTCGTGAGCCATCTTGTACCAAATTAGTTGTCCGCCACCCCTTTCTACAAATTACCTTACAGCGTGATGCTACCCCCATCATGAATCCCTTATTGTCCATGTTATAGATATTGGATGGTAATATATCATAAAACTTCATCAAATATTGTAACTAGATTCTAAATTAATACGAAATCAGGATATGGTCATGCGGGAACTTGCCTTATTATAGTAATCCCTAATTACTTTAGGATCACTAACTAAAGCCCTCTGACAATCCATTCTAGTACTTGGCTGCAAGATTGGGGTGGCAGCATAGAAACCTTGACATCCAATGCTTTCCCAATACGTGATGATTTAGCCTTCGCGCGATAAACACTTGTGCCATATCCTTCACTAGTGATAACTTTGCCAGATGTCCCCACTCGTCCAAACGCTCACACCATCGTACAACAGAATTCTCCTCATACTGTGTTAAAACCTGCATCCTCCAATGCCCGGACACCAGAGATTCGGCACCGTTCAACCTTCCCCGCAAGGTTGAATAAGCAATACCGAACTTCTCTGCCGTACTCTTTATCGACACCCCGGAGCTTTCTTCATGGAATTTAACAGCTGCTTGGAGCAAAGCTTCCTTTTCGTCCTTGCGGAGCTGCTTGATGGGCGCCATTGGTGATGAGTTTGTGATAATTCGGTAATCTGTACGATGAAGATGTGTGTTTTTGTTGTGGGCGGGGTAAGTGGTTCTAGGATCTTGGCGCCGAGCCGGATCCCGGTGCCGAGCCGTTTCCCCGTCAAAGACGTTAGACACTTCCCTAAAACAAGGGGGTGATCCTCAGGCCGGGCTAAATGTCTTGTCCTGGATGCAAAGCTAGTGTGAAATCAGTGATGATGAGACATACGGGTAAGATGGCATGCTCATGCAACGCACAGGCTACGAAAACAATCAACAGACGGTCGAGTGTTGATAGTGGTTAACAGCAGTAGTTAGGCCACTCACTTTCTGTATCGCCCAAATAGTTTTGAGACACACGGCATATCAGTGGGGGGATAGGAAGATGAGACAAGTCATTCGCTCACGAGCTGCAGCGCAATCGCGAGTAAGGACAAACTAGAAAGTAGTTTAGGTGTAGACTACACAGAACAGATTCCTACCGGAGATAAGAGTGCTAGGGATGTTTCAACCTTCCCGGAGCGCCACATATCATTTTATGGTAGTTTGGCCGCTCAGGTTGTGGGATCCTAATATCACTTATTATTGCATTCACACAGCCACCCCTGGAAACAGTTCTCAATTCTTGGTAGATATTAAACATGACCCACCTCCGTGCAACTAATGTGCCTACCCATTAACCGAACCCCCACCCCCAATTCAGGTATCATCTTGCGGAGGACCTAGACCAATACAGTAGTTGAACCAAACAGACATTGAAATTGACGATTCTAACTCAGGTAACAAAGCAGCTCCAGCTTGGACATCATACCCCACGAGGGGAAAGCCCGTACAAATCATATGCCCAACCATCAATCACTCTTCAAAAGAAAGGAAACGACATCAAGGGAATTTTCAACAGTCTTTACTGCCACCAATAGGACGGAAGAGTTCTCAGCCCAATTGTCGCAGGTCAGTACATGAGCCCGCTCCATCTTTGTTTCAGAGCCGGCAGACTGCGCGTCGCGCTATATTTTCTCCCCTCTCAAGTGCCAACCGGAGAGGGCTCATCTCTGACCTCAGGGTTTGGTTGGCTCTATCATGCGGGGCGTTGTCGCGACTCGCGAAACCAGTCGCCCGCCAGAAAAACTCCTGCACCACCGAAGAAACCACCGAACAATCCACCTAACAAAACTGACCCGAAGCTGTTTGCTTCTGCTTCTGTCTTCGAAATCAAACCTAGACACAAGTACGGACACAGTTAGTACCACGAACCGTTCAAAATCTTAGAATTTATTAAACGAACCAAAGATCGCTTGTCGCACTCTGTATTCTAGGTATCGCGCTATTCAAAAACTGTTATTTGTTGGTTGGGATTATTGAATAGCAGCGGGAGACCGGGCGGGGATTAGGTATCAGATCTGTCCACCGCGGTCACGCGGGTATTCTTCTTTATAGGCCCGAGAGCCGATCGGAGATAGTGGATGTACCGGGTTTTTGCTCTACTTTTCAAATCCTCGATTCTCGAGAATGACGACCTCCCCTAGAATGACAGTGGGAGTTGGTTTGGTAGCGGAATAGGCGGTGAAGGAGGAATGATGAGGACACACACCCTAATGTCCGTATTTCGAGACAATATACCTTCAGAATGCATAGTATTTCCCACCCGTGGTATATCTTTTGTATAAATTCATTCAGCTAAGTCTATTCTGGCTTAGTAGGGTCATTTCCCGCTCATTTGCCCCAGCAGCGTGCCAAGTTCCCAATCCCCAATGGTGGATCCACCCAGTCTTTACGGTATTCGTCTTCCCTAGTGCATTAGGCCGGTGTGTTGTCAATATCCACAGCGTGCGATGTATTGAGATGTTTTTAGCCACAGACCTCTGCAGCTAAGGATAGTAAAGGATAACTGGCCGTTTCTGCAGTGGGCATTATCTTGGATAGTGAGGACTTTGCTATACAAGTTCGGGCAAGCCTGCGGTATTCCCTGCCGTCGCTAGCGGTAGCACTTTGACTCAATAACGACGCCCATGTTCAGGTATTTCCAGAAGTCAACTTGAATACTGGGCTCGCTTGACCCAACAGTCCATACGCCGGCAGTATTTAAAGAAATTCTAGGCTAGGAATCGAGAAGGGAATGTTCAGGAAATGCCGGCAAGAGCTGGTAAGAAGAATCGGGTATATGAAATTGACTGCTTGACTTGCGAACTATCCTTTCTACAACGGTGGGCAAATGGCCTCCTTAAACACAAGAATGTTACTCCCCTGCCGGGAGTCTTTTCAACCTGGTCTCTGCATCTTAACGACTTCTCACACCATCTCGTTCTTCCATATCCTCACGCTATCCTACATGCCCACGGTTTCTTTACCACTCTAGCTCTATGCTTTTCTTCTATGTTTTATCTTAGTTACAATTCCGCCGCTCTTCATGCCGACAATTTATTTACCGCCACTCCATCTCTCTTTGTTCCGCTCCTTGCATCACCTCTTGATCTATTGCTTCTTTCTTCCCGTTCTTGTCACTACCATTGATCCTTTGGTCGCACTCAATTCCTCTCAGTCTTTTGCCCCTTTCCGATCACTATTCATTTCGTTTTTTGTTCTTACTGGACATATCCAACCCCTACCCCTTATTCTCGTATGCGTTTCTCGTGCCATTATCTTTCCACCTGATACCCTTGCGCATAGAAAGAAACAATTTCGCACTGTATCCCGAAGACCTGCTTCGAGGTAAGCGCCGGTGATGTTCGATAGCGTTCACTCAACCGATGTTTACTTAGACCTGTGCCATGGCGACTGAGGAACCCCAGCCTGACTAACGCATTCTAGCAGGTGATGAAAGGACGCAAGACAAATCAGAGTTTACGCAGACATACTGAAGTGGCACGAACCCAAATTAATTATAAAGCCTAGGGCTCATACTTTCTGTTCTTGCTTAGAAAGCATAATTCCTGAAACCTAAGAAACACTCCTGCTTAACCTAGCCCATGGGCTATAGAGTCCCACCTACTCTACACAAATTTGCTCCTGACGATCTATGACAATCTTGAAACACATGATGCACCTCCCTCCACACCATTGCAATGTTAGGTTCGCGATGAAATAGGTAGGGAAGCCGTATGACTTTGGATGTTGTAGAAAGGGCGGGCGGTGTCTCGGTTCATTGAACTAGCGCAAAGTAGTTGGTTCCTACGATTACAGCTGTCCTTCTTCGCGGTGTCGATCAAAATTTTCAGGTTGCCAATGGCTAGGTCCAACTGAACCAGGTCGCCACGGAGACTGGTGAGGTGGGAAGCTAAATTGGCAGCCCCGGCCACCGGTTCCCTAGCAACTTGGGTCTTGGTCTTACGTGTATGACACACAATGAAAGTAACAAGGGTAAGTAGCAGGGCGAATACGGCTAGAGGATGCGATGAAACAGTATCGGTTAGCAGTTACAATAAGGACCGAATAATTTCAGTGACAAACCTGAGATTGCACAAAGCATGGTGTATAAAAGTTGTGATCGTGGAACGATAGCAGAATTCTGTCTGAGATATTTGCCTCACAACCTGGGAGGGCAGCATAATGTGTTTAAGTACCCATTTCAAAGGATACCGCCACTTGGCGATTGCGGTCCGCTAGCCTCTTACGGTGCTAGAAAAACCTCCTTGAATTTGATTCGGTTAATAAATATAGCACCACCTATAGCAAAAGGTAGCCGAAATCGGAATAGTCTACACAACGCCATACCAACTCTAGACATGTCCAGATATCCTTTACTATTCCTCGTAGTAATACCATACGGAGGGCCTATTATGGAATTTAACAGGAACGATATGGTGTGTTTTTGGACAAGGTGAAAGCCTTGCGAAAGTCCTTTCGCCTAACTTTCTCTGGTTGACTCCCCAGAATGGTCATCTACGCGAGGCATGGTGTTCCCTTCGGGCACCGCGGCAAGAGGTCCAGAGCCTTTTTCTCGGACAGGGAATTAGTGTACCTGGTGGTTTCAGTTTGTGATCCGCTTTACAGACACCTTTCTTCCCGATCAAGAGGACCGGGGTTAAACAGAGTTTCGCTAAAAACCTAGTTCAACCAAGAGACAGAATTCACGAATAAGAGTTAGCAGGACACGTACCTCGATTCCCGACTTCCCAAATGCGGGTAGTTTCCATCATTGCTAACTGTTTTGGATGGCGTGCCTGTGTTAGGAACACTGTGGATAGTTTGTTTAAGAAATAATTACTAGTTGTAGGAACGATCATGCCCATCACTAGCCATTGAAGTCGAGAAGCGGTGGATTACCATTCCCGGCTGCCAGTAGGCTGTTGCAGTACCAAACGAGACCCGCATACGACATGCGATGCTCACTCCCGTACCCTAACCAGTGTTCCGAACCGTCCAGGGTCCCTACGAGGACTGCGAGGATAATGCCAAGAAGACGGGACCGGACCGGACCGTTGGCTGTGGTAAATTACTCGGAGGACTGCCGGGCCCTATACGTAAACTTCTATTGGTATCGTGGGACACACGGGACACTGGCTACTTGGATAGAGGGCGGGGGATATTCCAAGAAGGCCGGGATGAGGCACGGGCTATAAGGGGTATCAGAAAACGGCAGAGTATAGGTAAGGACTCTATTCTGTCCAATCGGCACGCACGTCACCAAGAAGTGTGGTAAATTCCCGAGTTTCCAATCCAAGTTTGCTGAGTGCATTGTGGCAGATGGTATGGTGCTGATCGCCGGCTGGTAAAGGTAAGTCACCCTTTGGACAAATAAGGCCGAGATAATGTACTGACTCCTCTACATTTGGTGTTGGAAAGTCTTAAGTGTAGTAGCCAGTAGGACCAGAAAGGTTAATCTGCTTTTTTCTTTTCGGTCCCTGATGATGGCGCATATGACCCAGCGGTGGGCAGGCAGGGGAGATCCTCCCCGAGAATGCCGATGAGGAACGATGTGGACTCAAAAGAAGAGGATAAAAGTGTTTGTATGTTGTAGAGGGGGATCTCCGAGACTAAATATGAGAACAGATATCTGCCAAGAGGCATCGTTTGGGCAACGCCTACTCAACTCCCAAATGGGGAAACCACTCAACATACTATGGGATTACTACATCGGGGCGCGGGTGCAAAGCAAACGATAGCTCTCAGG
>QLOI01001373.1:0-26241 GCA_003313605.1 Tuber umbilicatum
CAATGCCATCATTTTTCCGATCCTATCCTACGGTGCGGACCTGCTGGTCCCTACGGCACACACTCTCTCCAAAATAAAAACATTCTGGAACACAGCCATGCGGTGGTCCACCAACCTGTTCTTTGCGACACCTAACCCCATCCTCCTGTGCGAGGCCGCCAACCTCCCTATTGACCTGGCTCTCATTCGGAAACGAAGATTAGCGGCACTCCGCATTGCATGTGCGGACCCAGCGATCAACCCAGCCTCCACCCGCCTCTCAGTCCGCTTCCCCTCACACAGCAAATATCGCTCTCCCGTCTCATACCGCTCCCTGAATGCCAAAGGTGCATACTCCCCCCTCACCTGGAACTCCGCCCCTAGGAAAGCCCCCGGCGCCCCCTCTCACCTCCCTCTGAATTCCCTCCTACACTCCATCTCGCACCTCCCACACCCCTTACCCTTTCCGCCCAAAACAAATCTCCCTACCCAACCAAAAGACCCCCCTGACACCCCCAGCCCCTACGCGACCCTCAGATCCGCAACATCATCCTCAACATTCAAAGAATGGTCCTCACACCCCGGTACCCCCAAGGACTACCTCTTCAGGCCTACCACGTCTCCCCACCCGTTCATGGGACTAGACCGCTTCACCGCTGGCCGTATACACCAGATGCGCTCAGGCAAAAGTTACCTTGCGGCCCATTCCACCTGGTCCTCGGCCGAAACAGACCCAACTTGCAGAAGGTGCCTTTCTCACCCCGAAGACATGGAGCACACCATACTCCTCTGCCCCTCCACCCAAGCCCTCCGCTCCACCCACATGCCCTCGGTTAAGTCCTGCGACCGGGACGCCCCACTTTGGACCTCGGTTCCCCTCCTACTTGAACTACGCTTCTTTATTCACGCTGCGCGCCTGAACTACCCACCGAACACAGGATTCCGCGTCCCTGGCTCACCGCCCCCTGCGACCCTCTCCCCACCTCCCTCCCCATATCTTCCTCACGGCACCCCGCCAGGATACCCTCTCTCTCCAGTTTCCTCAGACTCTGACTAAAAAAGGCCCCCAGGCCTCGTTACCCACAAAACTCCCTACACGACGCATAAACACCTTCCAAAAGATATAGCGGGATTAGGATTGATCTTTCGGCTAGTCTTTTAAAATACCATTTGTTGTTAGTCACCGCTTAGGGTTCATGTTTGAGTTTCTTTCTTAAATAAGTTTCATATGTTACCGGGCAATCTTGTTGGGGAAAGGAGGATTTTATAGTGTTTTTGTTGTTTGTTTTATAGGTTTTCTTACACCATAGCTTAGCCTGCTGTATGCGACATCTTGACCTAGTTAAAAAATAATGAAGTATGATTTAAATCAAAAAAAAACCGCCTTCTTGTTAGAAAGAGCGCGCAAGCTTGGATTAATCTAAAGTCTTCAAGATATATTCAGTTCATCATTGTTACTTCGCTATCACTGCAGTTAGTACAATAGATACTAATATTTTCACGCCCACATTGCGGTGACACCCATCAGGTACGATCCTCTCTCTCCATGGTGAGAGCGTTTGGCTAATGCTGTTGCGCTAGTCCACATAGGGGGTTTGCAGAGCAGCCGGCACAGTGCCCGAGAAGCTTACCGCACATCATGCACCACCGTTGCTTGTGTTGCACCGCAAGCCACTCCTAGCTGGACTGCCAGCTCTATCGAGTGATATCTTATGAGTTTGATCCTATCTACATGGAGATATACGAGGAGCACCGCAACTGACTTAGAGGCGGCTGATGCTCCGGCAATGTAGAGAAAACCCAATGTGGAGGATTCAATACCGGGCTGAGTTGTTAGGCCTCCTCCCCGAGCCCTGGCATGTTCAGATGCTTTGACTGTGTGTTTTCCCCTCTTTATCACTCCATAACTTGGAAGCAAGCCCTTGGCAGATTTCCACCTCTTTCTACAGAGAGGGTTGCCCCCACGCTCAGCATCTATCATACCATTTTTTGGGTACTATATACCGCACCCAAATCACACCAGGTTTCTTGCGGGGAACATCCCGCGTAAGGCAAAAACCTGAGCAAACCTATTGACCCCAGAAAGTGGGTGGAGTTATTAATTTATAGCACGACTATTCACCCACGATGGGAGGTATGATACGGCCTATCATATCGACCAGGAAGGTAAGCAGGCGTCCCAACAGTATTAGCAAGCCGACGGGGCCAGGCATCGCTCCGCTGGCTTGTGGCGATAGTCAGATCTTCGATGAATGGATAGTGGCAGGAGCAGACTGTTGCATCGAATAAGTGAAATAGACTCACCCCATTATATCAGGTATCACAAACGATGAAAGTATTCGTACGCACTATATACGCACCCAGAATAATAGCTTACGAAATAGGCCAATACCCGTAGATGGATTACGGGGGAGAAGCCAAATCTCATCGATATTACAGCGGGGGGCGTCCAAGCTGCCGCCTTTTTCCGCTTTTCCGCGGACCCCTTGGCAATGAGCCTTTTGGCTCTGGAAAAAGCATCTGTGTCCCGGACGCATAGCACGGTTTTTGACGATTTTTGCCCACTATAGGAGGCAGTCACAATCGTCAAGGGCAGTTGAAGCATGCCTATATTCGTAGAGGGTCTTTTCCTTATGAGAGCCCCCCGGCAGGTTATAATTTTGGGTGCTCAAAGAAAGCATTCAACACTCTATCCTATAAGTGAGTTGAAGGGCTCGAAGAACCCATCTACCCTACCGGCTTGGGCAATCTTTTCCTTTCCGCTCCGTGCACGATTGTTTCGGCGAAATGTGTTGAAATTCCGAGGTTTGGCCTAAAAACAGCGGCCTGGTAGTCCAATTCTGCCCCCAACTTATCCAGTGGCCCAGATGAATGCTCTAAAACATTCTTTCGAGTGATAACAGGTGTATGTATGGGGCACCCGCCACAAATTTACATCCTCCTGGTCCGGAAAAGACACACGCTCTCTGGGTTTAGCAGCATAGTTATCATATTGTCATATCATACGATATAAATTTACCACATGCTACCATGGCAGTTCTCGACAAGACCTTATGATCGAGACCCGCATGAAACTGCTCGCGGAACGCAATACCCTTTTATTTTTAAGCCACGTACCCAACAAACATTACCAGATTCTCTTGTCACACTCTACGAAAGGGCAAACCCTAACAGCAACTCACCTCTACAACGCCTTAATTCCCGTGCGCAGTCCAACGGTTTCACCATCAACGGATAAGAACCGACTATGCCGATCCAAGCATCAGCAGATTACCCGCCGCCCATATGTCCTTGCTTACTCACATTCCTACCGGATCACACAGTCAACGCAACGGCACGGCAGTTGTGAGGGCCAATAGAGCCCGCCACGGTACCGGCAATGACGGCACGGTGCCTCCCCTTTCGACCAGTTTCCAGCAATCTCTCCCTATAATATTCCAAAACACTATCCTCTCCTTCACCCTTTTTTGAATCCACCTCCCCGGCCGCTCCACACCCCCCGGCCCTTCCACCGCCCGGATGCGGGGCGGGGGGCTCGAACACCGGGGGCCCGTTAAGGGAACAGAAGAAACCACACCTTCAGCCGATAAAACGCAGCATCATGCGTGTTTGCGAAAATCACACCAGACAGATACCGCTATATAGCAAGATGTTTGATCATCATGCCAGAAACGGTATCACATAGACCATGCCCCCGCTCTAACCTGACAACCGTCTATTTCATCCTTGTCCTGTACTGGTAGTCGGCGTGGAAGGTTCACCCGAGCCTGAGGGATTTTTTGACCTGGTGCGGAAATCTCCAAATCTGGACTACTAATGTCGTGACGTTTGCAAAACGGATTGCCATTGCTTACGGCCAAAGACTGGCCGGATCCTCGGAATTTTGCTGGGTTTTTATGCGATATCGGTCCGTTTATCACGAGTGCTGAAGGTGGGGGGGAGTGGAATTGATAGATATTTTTGGTGTGGATTTTGTTTCTGCAATGGTTCGATAGTTTCAGCGGAGGATTCCCCCTTCACAAGTGTGTCGCAATCGATTGGGAAAGGTTTAATGGATTTTCACCCAGTTTCGGGGCGCTGAATGAGGCATTCCTGAATTTTATTTGATTTCCATTAATTACCCCAAGTGTGAGTTGGACTTTTTTGTCGGGACCTTGTATTTGTTTACTGCACAAAAATTGTACCCCAAATAGAACTAAAGGATCCAAGTATTATATATTATAACAAAAAAATATCATGCCAGCACGGATCTCAAGAGCGCAAGACTTAACCATCAAGTGGAAGGGTGGAGGCAAGCTCGTAACTAGAAACCCAGGTCAATAACGATCGTGATGCAAAGAAATTATATTTTAAAAACCAAAACTTTCAAAATTTCCCACATCTTGACACGCCTAGTCCACCAGTCCATAACTAGCCACAAAATCTAACAGTTCGCAAAATTCTGATTTTTTTTAATCCCTTTCTGGCCTATAGTTCATCTCCGTGCAAAATGCTAGTCAATCCCCTCCCCCGCCCAAAGTTTCTATCAAGTGTTGTCGTTAGTTCAATCCCACCGGGTGACATGAGACCTCCAATATACGGCTTCAGGAAGCGTCACCACTTACCTCCCTAGCAGTTAATGATTAAGCTTTGGTCGAACCTTATGACACACCTATTCCCCAGGATCCCATCCTCGCACGTTCCGCATTACCAGCATCTCAGCGAGTGACATTGCATGCAATCCCTCCCTCACAGCTCTCGCACGAGTGCTTTAGAACGGAGTAGGAACAAATGTCATCACAGCAATTGAATTACCGTAGAAACTGTTCGCATAGAGGGATCTGGTAGCGGGGGTTTTTCAAACATCATTGCTTGCATCAGGATGGTCATCGGGGTATTAGCAGTGCCCACGATCATGGCAGCAGTGGGTTCCATCAGATGTCGCATTGTACTCCCGTATCTCAGCACAGTGCAAAACAAATTGTAATCATCATTGACCGAGCTCTCAGAAATACCACACATAATTCCCCCAAATGGCATAAAGAAATAATCCAAAGGTAGAAGCAAAAGCGAAAGCAGAATAGTTAGGAAAAGAAGTGAAACCTTGGTAAGAGAATTCAGACAGCAGACTCAATATTTCCCTATCCCTTCGCGCATGGTCCAATTTGCACCACCCAGAGCTGACGAATACTAAAACGAAACGAGGGCGAGGAAACATAAAGTAAAGACTAACGGACAACAGGAGACGAAACTTGTACTTGAAAGTTCGGGGGCGGACTAGCCTAGCAGCAGCTAACGGTATCGGAGGGAGCATCACAAACGATAGTGGGCCGAAGGGGAAACCCCGGTATAGCATTCCATAGTTAACGGCGGACCCGGCGTTCTATCAATTTTATTATCCCTCCGCGCCCGCTAACGGCGGCCACGATGGTAGGCATTCTACTGCCCCTCTGCGGGTTGCGGTTGACATCCGGCCGGTTCAGCAAGAGTTTTATCACTTCCTCATGGCCAAAGTCCCTAGCATATGAGAGAGCAGTTCGTCCGCGGCCGTCAGCCAAGTTGGGGTTAACCCGCCTTTGGGCCAGCAGTAGCTTCACCACTTGATGGTACCCACTGGTGCAAGCGCCACCGAGCGGTGTTTGACCGTCCTCCGCTGGTTGGTTGGGATCGACATCTGGTCGGCTCAGTAAGAGCTTTACTAATGACTCGCGCCCCATATCCGCAGCAAAATAGAGTGGTGTTCGACCGCGGATGTCTCGCTTCATTGGATCAACGTCATTCCGAGCGAGCAAAAGCTTTACTACTTCTTCACGGCCTTTGTAGACCGCCCCAGAGAGTGGCGTTTGGCCGTATCTATCCGGCACGTCAGGATTGATGTCCTCTCGCTCAAGTAGCATTCTAACGACCTCTTCTCTCCCGTAATATGCAGCTATCCCAATCGGTGTATGACCAAGCTCAGTATCAACCCAGTTGATATCAACTTCCTTGCGGTCGAGTAAAAGTTTCACCACTGCCTCATTCCCGCCCCAGGCAGCCCAGGAAAGGGGTGTTCGGCCGTGTATGCCATCTACGAGATCGGGATTGACGTCTTGCCGATCCAGAAGTATTTTCGTTATCCCCTCGTGGCCTTCTGCAGTGGCGAAAGATAATGCGGTTCGGCCATGAAGGTTAACTAGGTCTGGCTTAACGGCCTTCTGGCTCAGAAGTAGTTTCACTACACCCTCGTGACCCTTCTTGGCGGCCCACATAAGTGGTACTGTTTGATAGTCGGCATCGGGTGAGTTAGGATCAACATCATCTCGAGCCAGCAAGGCCGTTACAGCATCTTCACAGCCGAATTCAGCAGCCAATGAAAGTGCCGTTCGGCCATTGCGGTCAGCAAGGTCAGGCTGGATATCCTTCCGGCCCAGGAGAAGCCTGACCACTCCTGGGTGCGTGAATTCGGCAGCTCGAGCGATTGGTGCGAGTAAATACGAGGTGTCGATGGTATTGGGATTGACCTCCTCTCTTTCCAAGAGCAACTTCACGACGCCCTCTTGGCCGTGCTCGGCAGCCCAAGAGAGCGGTGTCCGACCGCGCGACTCCGCCGCGTCGACATCAACATCTTTCCGGGCCAAAAGAAGTTTGACCACATCATCATGGCCATTCTGAGCAGCCCAAGAAAGCGGGGTTCGGCGATCGCTGTCCGCCAGGTTGGGATCTAGAGCTTTCCGTCTTGGTCTTACCGGTAGCACCACCGCCTCTCGGCGTTCACCAATGCCCCCCGTGACCGAAGAAGCTGTGGGGTGTTTTGCGGAGTCACTTTCGGATATCCCGAGCGATAGGCCCGTGCTAGTACTGTTACTCATGCTCCGGCAATCGCTGTTCTAGCTATCGATATAGAAAGTTTGGGTTTGGATCAGAGGGAATGGAGAAAAGTAAGGGGTGGAGCGGAGAAAAGCGGGGAAAGAGGGGAAGCAAGGTAGAAGCAAGAGAGGAAGAGAAGGATGGGGATTGTATTAACTTGGTTCTACAAGTACACCGGCGAGCTATTCCTTTCCGATTGATTTGCGATATCGAGGGAAATGAAGAAGTGATAGAAAACGAAGGAGTGAGATGCCTGAGCACGGTGGAGTTGATGATGATAAGAGATTATCGTAGAAGCGAGTAGGGATACAGGCTCTGGTAACACCGAGTCGACACTTCTAGAATTCTTGGCCAGTTCTGATAGGTGGATATATGCTGTAAATTTGCGGCCAGCCGCAAACGACCAGCCCCTAACAACCTTCATGATAGAGCGAGGCCCGACTAAACCACCGCTACCGGAGGGTTCATAAATCCCCTTCTGTATATAGGGTACCGTATTCGGCTGGCGTCGCGCATAATCAGAGCAGAGCATGAAACTTAGATACGTTAGAAGGTATTTCCCAACACCTATTAAAGCTTAAGCGCTGTGTTCATATCCACACCTTGTTACAACCATTTCAACGAACTTCCCTTCGAAGCGTGATGATGGGATGACCCACTCCTGCGAGCACAACACGATATATTACCCACTCTTGTCCCTACACCCAGGCAGCCATAGGCTTGAAAAGGCTATCTCTCGCAAAGTCTGACCAATCTACACCAGACGGGACAAGTCCAAAGTCCGATTGCAACTTTCAACCTTGAATTACCCCAGCCTTACTACACCTAAGCTTGCGTCCGGGCCAGCTATCCAGATCGGTATAAAGGCTCCCAGGAATTTATAGAAAATCCTACATTATAAAACCTCACGCATGCCTAACCTATATAATAAGGCTGTGCTTGAGAGTCACATAGGAACTCATCGCAATTGCCTGGCGGCTCCTAACTATCTAGGCTGGAATAGCTATAGTGCGACTCACGTAGAGATAGCAGAATTTACCACTTCAAGTACTTATCGGACGTCTATCCTCCGTTGCTTATTCAGATCTAGTAACTAGCCAATATCAGCCAGCAAAACAACCCTCAAAGCTATTTGACACCCAGCCTATATGTTCTCGTAGGTATATCCACAAAGAAGGCATTAAAAGGAGTGGAGGTAAATATTACTTTTGGATAATATGGCAGCAAAGGGTGCTGAAATTCCTACCCGGTGGGTAAGATCTCACCTAATAATATCACGTATACCCAGGGGAGGTTACCCTCCAAAAGTAGAACTAAGCTTTTCCTGCCGCGATACTGTTCATCCTAAAGTTAGAGCAGCACTATTGGTGTCTCCGTATTTTCTTATTCAAGGGAAAGAGATAGTGTGAATAATACCATCAAGAATACAATACACAACCCTCAAGGCTTCCTTAGCTTAGCACCAGTACTCACGGGGGCCACGTGTACCTACTTAGAGGCCGCATTCAGAAGGGGAGGTTAGGATGCACTGGCACTGGGCGAGACATTATGTTAGCTATTGTATCAGCTCCGCAATGTACCCAAACCCCAATATCATCTCGGTGATATCTTTTCTCCTGCGAATAAAGGACCAAAGGCCACGCAGCGGCCGAGGCCCCATTCAGCGTGAGGAAGAGGCATCACTCCATAGAAAGTAAAATATACGAATACCGATAGCAATTTACTGACCGCATGCAGTATTTGCGCCCGAGGAAGTATAGGCAACAAGACCAGCAGCAAGGAAAATTCATATCTAGCTACGCATAGAGAACCGGAAGGGTTAGTGTATCACCGAGATTCAGATGGCCAAAGGTTTTATCAGACACGGGACTGGATGGTTGTAGGTCTGGAATTAGCGATTCACGCGTGAGCGCCCAATAGTGGGTGAGCATCAGGAGCAAAGATATATCTTCAAGAAGCGAATCCATAGACATCGGTCACCACTTCCTAATAACAACTATATTCACACCTGACTTTATTGAAAACGCGGCTTTGGAGTTTCTCGCAGAGGCTAAATAGTATATTACTCAATATCGAACGCATCATCCTTCAGACCCTGTATACTGGTGAGCGTATTCCCGGAAAGCACACCCACGGCCTGTGATAATATCGTTCAAGATATTAAATCCAACTTACAAGTTGAGCGTCACGAAGGAAACATTGAAACCATGCTTCCCTAATAATATTGCTGTGAATCAAGCATGCGAGGTGAGAAACCGAGGAGAGAAGACTTGTCGGAAACGAGAACTGTAGGAAGGCACAGATCGGCAGGAGAAAGGATGGATTCTTTGTGCTCTTGTATTGCCCCCTGCGCCTAAGACCGCCGCACTTACACCCATCAGAGGTGCCAATATACAGTGGCATGAGTCCCAGTATTCCGTACTCATCACGCTTCCGCCACACTGAAGCAACAAACTTTCTAGTCATAGCGCGAGTGACACCACATGAGTGCAACTCGATCATCCACTCTCAGCAAACGAGAGTTCACTGCCGCACTCCAAAATTCCCCAACAAACACCTCGAACCCAATCAGCTATCATACCGATTATTACGAGCTGAATAACATCTGACAAACCCCGCTCCCAAATCGCCAATATGCAAATAAGAAAGAAAGAAACAGTGTTTCCACCTCAACCGGATCTACACATGCCCAAGTTTTTTCCATAGCCCAGCCCGGTATATGCTAATTCTTCCAAGCATCATTTCAAGTAAACAAGATACGCATAACCCACACAAGCCCAGAACGAAAGAAGAAAAAAGAAAAAGGGAAATAAAAAACAGTAAATTTATAAAACTCGCACAGACCCCGGGCGCCAGTCCATTCCATCCACCCAAACACAATCTTGTTCTCACCCCCACAATGCACAGATGCAGGCACGTACAGACACATGGCTTCGCAAATTGCCAAGCTAAGAGTAACCAACTAAATCCCTTTTTCAGAAATCCCCTCCTTAACAGCCCACTCGACAAACTCCATTGCACTCCCACAATCAACCTGATCCTTTCCAAACTTCCGCTTACGCGGATCGAGTACCTTCGCGGCTGTTTCCAAGTTCTTATAGCACTTCCTCTGCTCCCCTGTAGCGGCGCTCTTGCCTCGTGCGGCGGGCCGTGGTATTTGCTTCCTATTCAAGAGGATGTTGGTTAGGTAGTGGAGCCAATATGTGTTGGTCTTTGGGGTGTAAACGTTCCAGTCTATCCATTCCTCGGAAGGGTCTACAAGGCCAGTGCGAAGATGGCTACGCATAAAGCGGTATATGTCGAATTGATAGTCGCCTGGATGTAAATCATTGTGTCAGTTCTAACAATGCTTTGGAGATATAGGGGTGGGGCAAAGCATTATACCTTTGCCTGTAAAGAGGGCATTGTCATCTAGCGGGGCGAACTCTACGCCGACGTCTCTTTCTCCGCCGCTGCCGCAGACCGCACGGGAGAGTGTGTAATCTATTAAGGCTACATTGAGTTTGGTACCACCCTGTTTCGCTTTGGTAGGTTCTTTTTTGGGCTGTTCAGAGTCCGAATCCTGGAGTGAAAGTTTTCCCAAGAGTTCTTCCCCGGAATCATCGTCACCGAATACTCTCCGAATTACAATATTTCCATAATGAAGATCGCGATGCTGGCCAAATGTCAGTCACACCCTGATATAAAACTGGACTCTAAAACATACCTCAAAGTCCCTCTCTTTCTCCCCTCTAGCAAGTGCTAGCGTTACTTGCCAGAAGACCTCCCATGCTTCCTCCCACCCCTCCAAATCGAAATGTTCCAGATCAGTGCCTCCATTTTCTAGGCATATGATAGCAAATTGCTGTTCCTCTGGGTAGAAATCCGGCCTCTCATTCTCGGAGCCACGCTCTTCATCATATATATCCCACTCATCCATGAGGAGCTGGGGGAAATAACCCTGAACGACAAAGGCGCCACGAAAGCCAATGAAGCCCTCAATATCGCCCATAGCTTTTGTGATCCGGACCTCTTGGATAATGCTCTCCAGCTCACACTGGTCTGGGCCGCCGAAAGGGATAATCTTGAGGACCGTTGTAGATAGCGATCCGGGGGTCGACTGAAGGTACACTTCGCTGTAGGAAGCCTCGCCTAGTTTTCGGATTGAAGAGGTTTCGGCAAGCGAATCGATATACTCTTCAAAATCAAGAACAGAGGAGTGCGTGCAAAGACATAAAAGTTGCTCTGCCGACAATGGTCCTGCGAATGAGGTAGGTCCTTCCTCATGAGACTTCTCTGATGCCCTTGCTGAACAAACCTCCTCCAGATCAATAACAGGCAATCCTTTATCTTCCTTGTCTGGTAATTTTGAGAGATTCTCCTCATTCAATCGAGAGTGGATTGGTCCTGCCATGATTGCTGTCGCGTTTTCCCCTTCTTCACCTTCATCCTCGGAATCCGGGATTTCAAGTAGGTCTACCCTAGAAGCCTTCCGCCCAAGTAGATTCACCAACGGCCCGACCTGAATAGCCCCCAAACCTTCGTCTTCCCACACAGTAATTGGATTCTCTATATCGCCTTCGTTTTCACCGCCTTGAAGCACCTTCTTCCCCTCCTCCCTAAGCGGCGACGGAATGGGCGACTGCATAGATATGAACGATCTCCTCCCGCCCCTCTTCCGAACTCCGTTTTTTCTCGCCGGCGATTCAAGAATTGTAGACCCATCAGGTGATACTGAGCGCTCACGGAGAGCTTCCCGGGGTGCGTTCTCTGACGATGCAGGTGGCTTCCTACGGGAGTTTCGTACACTATTGTGAATAGGAGACAAGGGTGGTGTTGACTGTGGCTCTTCGTTCTCTTTATCCGAGTTTTCCTTGAGCTGAGCGGAAGAAAGAGAATGTGTGCTCCCAGTTTCGGTATCCAATTCTGGAGTATCATCAGTAAGATCAATCGTCGCCGTTGTCGTTGTAGCCTGATCATAAGAGGTCTGGACGTCGAGTTTTCCCATGCTCTCCAAGATGCCGTCGATTTCTGCTTCCAAGTCCGTAAAATCTCCTTCTCTCTCCAATACCTCCACTTCCCCCACTTCCACTTCGTCGAGAACGACTACCTCGATGGAAGGCATCTCCTGCACTACAGTAACAGGAGCCACCAGTTTGACACCTCCATCCACGCTCTTGTCTGTATCAGAAGACAACCTCTGTCTTTGTTCATTGATAAGCTGTCTCTCCGCCAATTCGTCATCCTCAACAGTTGCTCTCTTACCCCCGGCCTCCTTCTTAGGGGCCAGAGTGGGCTCAACTGCACTCCACAAATCTCGACCAAACCATCCAGAGAGATGAGACTTGACCCCTTTCCCGTAAGTCTTCTTCTGCCTTGGCGCAGCCTTCCGAGAATTTGCGTCGGAAGGCATATTGCGAATTCTGGGTATATCTTCCGGGGTGTGTCGATTGCCTCGACGGTGGAGTATATTTGCTCCAGTGGAAAGGGAGTTGAGGAAGAGATGTTGTCTGTTTCAAAATTTCTGAGTTGGTTTGTATTTATCACGTGGTTTCGCGTAGGACAGTTGTCAGGGCGACGGGTAAGCTGGGCGACGGTTCACAGCAGCTGGTGCAACGCCGCCTCCACGAGAGGAGGGTACGAAATAGTAAAAAATAGCACGTGGTGACTTTTGTACCGCTAGACTTGGAATTTTATGCTTATAGTACCGTATTTAAAAGTTTTTTATACTGCACGCACGCGTGCCCTTGTAGAACATAAGATACTTACTTTACAGGCGGTGGCAGTGATGGTCTGGGTGCGCACTGAAGGTCTGGGGGGCATGTGTTCACCGTTCAGTACCCATGATTCCCACTCGAGACCTCGATCGGCGCCCTTGCTCCGGGGGGCGTTATATCACTGTAATGTCCTGCTCATTCACCTTTCTTCCTTGCTTGCTCTCCGCCCGCCTCTCTACAGATATCCCTTGGCTTATCTTAATCCAGGGCTAAAGCTTGCAAATCCGCCATACGGTACCTCAACCAGAGACCAGACTGCTGCAGGAAATACCACAGACGAGCAAGGGCCCGGATAACATAATAGATCGGAGTGATACTGTGTGATCGGATGGGCTAGAGAAATGTGTGGGTACAGAAGAGGGCGATTTTAGTATGAAAACCCATCGATAGATAGCAAAGGCCATAGATCCTGACTGTGACCGGCCATTACTTCGCTGAAGGTGATTTGTCACGATATTTGAGGCATTTTCAGGTTGTTTCGCCTTTATTTTTTCACAACAGGAGCTGGCAAGGCTGTTACGGTAACGGTACCAAGTGATGGCTACAAGGTTTAGACTACTGGTATGATGTGATGGTAGGGACGACTCGCCCGCCCAAGGTTGGACGATGCATTCAGTCTCTTGTTCCCCCGCCTTGACCATTACTACTCGAGTACTCGTATTGATTCCCCGCAGCTCCTAGAGCCAGTCTTTTCTGTTGGTCGATGTAGCGGCCACAGTTCGTTTTCTGCCGGTATTGTGCGGGGTTAGCCATCATTATTCTAAACGGCAGGGAGTGGTTGCTTAGGCAAGGGAAATCATAATGCATGATGCAAGCAAGATAAGGTAATAATCCATATTCGGGGCTTTCCGCCTCCCGGTTCTGGTGGATCGCTGTCTGGGCTGCTGCGGTGGTGGTGTGAATTTACAGTTGGTGTGTTAGCCCATGTACAGTACTGACCCGATGAGCCTCCCCCGGCCCCTGACGGCGGAACGCCCCAAATCGAACGCCTCCGTGCTCTGCTCCCACCCACGACTGACCTTATGACCCCAGACAGCAGGACGAGCTTCACGCTTCATCCACCTCCTAGATCTCCTTCACCGCCCTCCCCATATCGTCCCCCCCCAACTCCATCCACTTTCTTAGCGTTGGAGGTAGTACCCAACTCCCCTTCATCGACATCATACATCATGCAGAGACTCAGAGAATGGTGGAAACCGACCTATGAACCTTTGGAGGATCAGGATGAGCGGGAGGATGTGAACTCATCGAAGGCACAGCGTGTCTCTCGATTCGAGTATTTTGTCTTCCTGTTCCTGGGGATAGCTATGTATAACCCCTTTTACGGGGGAGCAAGTCTAGATACGAAAGCTTATGGAATACAGGCTATGGAGTTGGAACATGTTTATGGCATGCGCTACATATTTCCAACGTCGGTTCGCTGAGGTGAGAGCTTTCGTGATTCCCGTGCCGGACCATACAGCTCTTTGACACAAGACACAGAACGAGTTTCTTCTCGACAACTTCCAGTCACTTATCCTGGCGGTAAGCTCGATAACGAACTTGGGATCTGCGGTATACCTTTCGCATCGCCAAAAATCCGCAAACTACCCCTGGAGAATATGTGCTTCTCTGGTAATCAACTGCGCTGTATCTACGGTGTTGGCTCTATCAGCGGTTATGTTTAGAGTTGGGCCGGAAGCATACATCACAGTTCTGTTGACCTGTGTATTCTGGGCGAGCTGGAGCGCAGGTTTGAGTCAGAATGGATTATTTGCATTTGTCAACAAGTTTGGCGGAATATATACCCAAGCAATCATGACGTTGGTTACTCCCTAAACACACTCCGCGAATTGATAGCTGAATTCAAGTTTAATAATATTATAGTGGCCAAGGAATCGCCGGTGTACTCCCCGCAATAGCCCGTATGTGAACCCTAGCCCGATACCCTACAATATACGCCTATACTAAAGCGCGTCCAGAAATCGTATCGGTTTTAGTGGTCTCTCAGTCTCCAGGTACTCCGGGGAGCACGGCATCGCCCAAGTCCGCATTTTTATATTTCCTTACGGCAACATTCGTTTCGGGTTCCTGCCTGCTTCTATTCCTACTATTACTTTCCCGTCACCGCATCTCCCCGCACAAATCCGGTTCCGAAGCCATTGACTCAGAAGACCATGCTCCAGAAATCCACACCCAAGTATCTCTGTGGGTGCTTTTGAAGAAGCTTAAATACCTTTCCTTCGCAGTATGGCTGTGTTTCCTCGTAACAATGGTATTCCCAGTCTACACTCAAGTAATTCTTTCCGTCCGCTCGGAGGATTCGTCCCCCAGAATGTTCAAACCGGACGTATTCATCCCTATCGGATTCATGCTCTGGAACTTGGGTGATTTATCTGGACGAGTAGTCTGCGGGTGGCGTAGGTTCACCTGTGATAGACCGAAGCTTCTCGCATTGGCCTCCATAGCTCGATTGATATTCATCCCCTTGTACATGATGTGCAACATTAAGGGCCGCGGAGCCGTGATCTCGAGCGATCTCTTCTACTGGCTTGTCCAGTTCACGTTTGGAATGTCGAACGGGTGGATTGGGAGTAATGTCATGATGTCAACACCTGGATGGGTTGATGACGACGAGAAAGAAGCTAGTGGCGGTTTTATGGGTATTTCCTTCCTTCTCTTGTTCCTCTTTAAAGCTCTCGACTAGCAACTCCGCTAACAACAGACCAGGAATGTGCTTGGTGGCTGGCCTTGCAACAGGAAGCTTGGCAAGCTTCTTGATTTTCAACGTTTGATAGCCGCTGCTACTGTTCTTAGCAGCGCACAGGGAGCTGGTGTTTATTACTGGCATTGTGCGTTTTTGTTTTTATTATAGGCGTTTTGGGTAGTGATGGGCTGATTGCACGGTATACCGGGTTGCTTTTGTTTCTTGGCCAGGGAGAGGATTGCTTTGGGTATGATACTGGTGGTTAGAGTTTATATGGTAGTCTCGTAGAGGTGCGTAGAGCAGAATGGAAATTTTGAGTATTGCCCTTTTTTTTCCCTCATTGATGTGTTTGTATAACAGTATAAGTAGTTCGGGAAGTATATCTCCTGTCGAAATACCGTAAAATTATGACATGTTTTGTTGATTTGGGTTAGGGCTTACTTTGTCGGGTGGTGTTCAACAAACGTTCACCCGACCAACCGTATCACGTTCCAGGTGTGCGGGGAAGTGAGCAATATTTTCCGCAAAGCAAAAAAGACAAATATCCAACAAAGACTTATTGGTGGAACCCGCTGTCAAAGCTATCCTTCCTCCCCAATACCATATCACATCTCAAGTTCCACCCCTCACAACCTATTCCCGCCATATCCCCAGAGTCAAGTACTGTGCAACCACCTGTAGTACTACCGTCGCCATGAACAACATGTAATCCGCTCGCCCCCGCGATACGAACATTCGCAACGCCCCCACACCCACGGCACCCGTACGAAGTGAAGGGTACAGTACAGCACGCATCACCCAGACACCGCACAGCGCAGCGGGAATCGCGAAATCATCCCACCCTGAACTTGAAGCGATGACTCGTAAATGTATAACGAGTTGCGCCGCACTCGAGTCTGGCGTCACGGGCGATGGTGGCCCTGGCAACCGTTTTCTAGAGCGGGTGGTTGTATGCGAGGTACCGGTAGTTCGGGATCGATTCGTGGCTTTCTTGTTGTGATGCTTGGTTTGCGGTGGGTTGGGCCATCGTGCTCTTTCGACTGATATGCCCCCCCCCCGACAGTAAGGCTTGCTTTACTGTCGGTGTTGCCCCGGGGTTCACCTCCCATAATTCGTTCCTGTGCTATTACTGTAACTGTTACTGGAATCGCTGTGTGAGTTTCTGCGTTGCTGCTGTCCGGAACATGGGCGCTTGATGCGGGCGTTTGCAACAGGTTTACACACAGGTGGCCCTCATCAACCCGGAATCATAATGCGTCACTCGCATTGTGGAAGCTGGGAGCTGGAAGAACTTTGCGGGTATGTGGTAGCCATTAACCTTCCTATCATAGCCGTGCGCCGTAAACGTACACAAAAGAAACAAAAACCTATATAGGAATGTCACCGGTTGCTCACTACCCTTCCATCGGGAGGAAGTTAACTGCCAAGGAGGGGAGAAAAAGAGAAAAGAAAAAGAGAAGAAAAGAAAAGAAAAAAATAGACGGAAAAATAGACTACAGTAGGAAAGAATGGTTAAGGCCACAAAGAAAGCATCCACAATACGCAGCCGATATAACAGTTCTACTCCGCAACTCTAACTCTCTTAGAAGCTCTCCCCCCATCCCCGTTGGCAGAGCGTTTCTTCTCCATCTCCATCTCCTCCACTTCCTCCTCTTCGACAGGGGCGGTCCCGGCAGCAATCAACAACCCCTTGTACTCATCCTCAACATGCAAATACGTATCATGCAACTTATCAATCCTCTCCAGACGATCCAACTGCGCAAGCACATCCTTGTTCTGCTTGTATATCCTCGCCTTGACCAGCAAGCGGAAGGCCTTCATGCTCTTCTCGTCGCCCTTTTCAATCCCCTGGAGCATGAACATCTCGCATACGCGTGCGAACTGGCGCGTGGGCAACTTCGCCCGGGAGCGGATATCCGCACCGGGGAAGGACTTGTTGGAGAATGACTGCGGGGTCAGGTTTGATTGCGTGAGGGCTGGGGTCAGGCGGTGGAGGTCTTGGATGTCGCGCAGGTTTTGGAAGGCCTCGCTGGGATCCTCGACGGTTATTTCTTGGATTGAGGTTATAGAGAGAAAGTGGGTGATTAGGCTGTTGTACAGGTTTTTGCCGTGGCCTTGGTGTTGGAATGGTGGGAGGATAAGGAATTGGCTTATCCGGATACGGCTGGTGTCGGGCGAGTTGGGGTTGTAGAGGTAGTAGCGGTAACAGGTACAGTAGCCGATGAAGGTGTGGTTAGCTGCCGATCTCTCATATCTAGCGGTGTTTATTAGTGTGGGCAATAGAAGGGGGCGGGAGAAGAGAGTGAGCTTACAAGAAGAATACCTCCCAGCGCTTGTTGGTCCACTCTTCATCTTCAAGGTCGATCGCTGTTCCCCCTTCGATGTAAAAAGTGATCAAGATTTGTATATTCTTGAGAATACTTTTACAGTATGCATCGTCGATTGTAGAGCGCCAGATCTCGTAGGTCCTCTCCTTAAGAGTGTATTCCGAGATTTTATCGCCAGGCGGGCCCCACTTTGTATCATCACGTTGAACAATTTTTGTCTGGAATTCTTTGAGGTCTTTCTCGCAATCTAGGGCAAGACATTAGTTTCTCTTTCCTCCCCCCCACTTTCCCCGCGCCGCAGCCACTAGAATAAAGCTATACCTTCGGGAAGAAACTCCATAATAATTGCCTCCAAATCCTCCGCATCCACAGAGCCTTGTGGTTCCATCTTGTCCTCGTAAGAGATATCCAGACAACACTTCATGTCGTTCGCCGCAAACGAAATTTGAAGGTTCAGATCCTTGTAACCAAATATATTTTCCGAGTCTCCGAAGATCCCATAGGTGAACTGTGGGTGGAAGGTAGCTATTGGTCTTCCGTTAGTGGTCGAGATGAGCGATAGCTCTACAGCTTCATTCGCGTCGGTGGACCATTCTTCCTCCATGGTGATTGTTTGATCTTTCCTTCCCCCTCCCGATTTGATTTAGTTTTGTCGCAGGGGGGAATGGGTGGAAGGGGTATGTGTTTGGGAAGAAAAATATGGTGGTTATGAAGGTAGGTGGGGAGATAGATGAGGATGGTTAAAGGGTTGAACAGGAAGTCGCGTTTCCTATGGGTGAGCTACTCTAGTCTTGGCAGATAATATACGAGTAGTCGCTTGAACCAATATCATTCGATACTTAGCTGCACAGAGCGATGAGATGAGACTCTTCCTTGTAACCAATATTGATATAAATGATCCTATTCGTGAGAGAAATATGATGGACAAGTTTTCTCTCACCCGTCTCGTTGACGTAAAAAAAGACCTGCAGACTGTAAAACACAAACTATCATTTTCAGACGCGTTAATTGAAGCATCCTGAGAAACCCCTGAAGCCAAGAGTTTTATTTGCAGGTACAATCTCCCCCCGGGTGTCTTGGATCTCTTCTAGGTCCGGCTCCGTATCTTCTCAACTAAAAGACATCATCTCTCTCCTCACGATTAACGAACTTGATGACATCAAAAAACTAGACCACTAAGCTACCGACCAACCATTGTCGTTCTCTCTGCCCCGCCCCTTCGTCCCTTCACTCTTTCACTCTTTAATCTTTCACTCTCTCCCTCCCGCTCCCTCCCGCCTCGCTCTCTAAGCTACGAAAGTACAACCATAGTGTCGGTATCCAGCATTATCTTAATACGTGATAACTATAATCACCATCACACCTCCAAGATGCCAGAAGGCCTCTTCACACTTCTGCTTTTCAGCGTCGTAATGGCCATAACGTACCCCCNNNCCCCCCCCCCCCTCCTATCCGTCATATGCTGCCAAGTGAACGCTAACGAGTGAAACAGCTCCTTCGGTGCCGGCATGCTCCCGTTAGCAGTGTCTCTCTCCCCCTCCCAACTGCGCCTGATCTCAACGGTAGGAATGGGTGTTCTCGTGGGCACAAGTCTGATAGTCATCATACCCGAGGGTATAGACACCATATACAGTGCTAAGACCGCTCCATCAACAATGTCTTCTCCATCCGGTCCAATGCTGCGTGGACGTGCTACCACCCCTGCTGCTTCCTGGTCCGAGTATGCAGCGAACTTCCCCCGCCACCCCCACCATTACTCCCGGGACACCGAAGCTATAGAAGTCCCCGACCCAAAAGCCCACACCCCGCCGCACAGCCACAGCCATGACCACGACTCTGGGCGCGAGCCCGAGTCCTCTCACTCAGAGCCCGAGCACGAGCATGAGCACTCCACCACCGAGACTGCGCACAAGTGGGTCGGCCTATCACTAATCTCTGGATTCATCTTAATGTACCTAATCGACGTCCTTCCGCACCAAGCACACAAGCACAATCCGCAACCTTACCACATCGAAATCAACAACCTCCGTTCCCTATCCGCCTCTTCGCCCCCACTAGATAGTCCTTCTCCCTCACGTCCATATTCCAGAACCTCGTCCACGACCCTCGGCCTCGTTATCCATGCTGCGGCTGACGGGATTGCCCTGGGCGCTTCATCGACGAGCTCTAACACTGCGCTGGAGGCGATTGTGTTTCTCGCCATTATGCTACACAAAGCCCCCGCGGCATTCGGACTCAGCGCAGTCCTTCTGAGAGCAGGATTGGGGAAGAGACAGGCGAGGGCTCACCTTATCATATTCTCGATGGCGGCTCCGGTGGGTGCGATCGTTACTTGGATCTTGCTCGGGTTACTGGGCGAAGGTAGTGGCGAGGGAATGCAGTGGTGGACGGGAGTGTTATTACTGTTTAGTGGAGGAACATTCTTGTACGTATCCTCCCTTCCTCCTTTCCCCATCCCGCGGTGAGCCGTTGGACTGATTCGGAATACACTTGGCAGGTACGTTGCCATGCACACCATGCAGGGCCAGTCCGAACTCGAGTCAGGCAATGGGGAACAAAAATCCACCATGAAAGACACGCTCGCCGCCGTGGTGGGAATGTTATTGCCCTTGGCAACGCAGATTGGGCATCATCATCACTAGGCATTTTGTCCATCGTTCCCGAATATATCTATTACGATGGGGGCCGGGAGTAGATTGGCAATTGTATGATTGCAAGAGTTGGTTTCTTTTTATACTTTTTTTTTCTTTTTCTCTTTCTGGGTTCTTGTAAAAGTTTAAGATTGTTGTTGATTTAGGATTGGGTTGGATTTGGTATTGTATTCAGATTTGGTATTGTAGTTAACTTGAATTATAGATTTGGTCTTGGATTGGATTGGCTGGGCCTGGGATGCGAATATTGTAGGTTGAATCGACTGTTAAAGGATTGCTTGTGCTAGACTTGTCGTATTTATGATATAAAGGTTTGGTCCGATTTCCTTCGCCGTAATGTAAATGCGGGAACGATTGAACTGTGTACGAGTACTAGTGACTTCGAGAGGGGGAGAGAGAATCAAAGAGACCCACTATTTATGTAGCGAAATAGCAATATACAATATCTATAGGACATGATTAGGGCAGATAGTACGGAAGCTAGGAGAAAGTGAAGGCGAACCGAATAGCATATTATTCGATCAATTGATCGAACTATGAAACGAAAGGCGGAACGAGCAAGGTGAGTTTGAACCGAGACCAAAAAATACAGAAACTCTCTCGTGCTTGAGGGTGTAGAAAATATATATCAAAAAGTACCGTTTCAACGTCCTTCACTATGACAGCCACAAGCCAGTGAGTGATTTCCGGTGACCCACAACTACCTTCAAGCACTCAGATCACTAACATCACACACACGCCATACCCTATAATAAGGGCAAATAGGCAGGCAAGCAAAGGGAAGATTTTCTATCCATTAATCGAACCGCCCTCCCACTTCCTCTACTTCCTCACAAATCCTGTAACTACGTCCCTCCTCATAGCCCCACCGGCCTTCTTCCCATACAACCAAGAATCCTTAATACTGCCGACAACCTTAGCCGCAGGCGGCGGGAGTATCTTCCTAGATTTCGTGTCGTCCTTGAGCACCTTGACGCTGATAGGGCCCTTTTTGAGCGTTCTGTTCAATTTCTGTCGTTGCCTCTTTTTGCGATTGCGTTCTGCGTTGCGGCCGCCAATTCCGGTGTTGGCGACTTGATTCTGTTGTTCGAGTTTGGGGTCAGGGGGCGGGTCTGATTGTTCTCGGTGGTGGTGGCGTTTTGTTGCTGCTACTTGTGCGAGGAGAGTCTCTGGGAGGAGTGCTGGAGGTTTTGGTTCCGTGAGTGGTTGCTCAGCCGGTGGTGGTGATGTCGGTAGTGGGGATGAATTCTCCGCATCTGCCCCATCCACTAGTGGTTCCGTAGATTTCTCGGCGATGGACAACGCCTTGGAGTTATCTACCGCCTTTTCTTCCTCGTCCTCAGGATTAACCTTGCGCCGTTTCGCCTTCCGCTCGTTCGCTTCTTCCTTCTGTTCTTTCAGTTTTGCGTCGCGGGCTTTTCGCTTTTTTCGGGCGGCGTCTGCCTGGCTGTTTCCGTCCTTGATTAGTTACTCTCCTTCGCATTCACATGTTAAATTGGGGGTGGTGGGAAAGGGGAGGGGGTTACGCTTCCGCAGCCCGCTTTGCCTCATCTTGTGCCTTTCTCGCAGCTTCCCGACCGGTATCCAGCGACACAGCTTCTGGCGCTTCATCGTCAGAGCCGGAATCAGACTCGGAATCCGCCACGGTGAAATTGGTTGGTTCGCCCCCCTCCGGCGGTGGAGAGGATGGTGGCTGGTTTGCAGTGCCATTGGTGTGCTCGTCTGTGCCTTCTACAGTGGGGTTTTGCTTCCTCAACTTGGAGGCGGGCGTAATTATGACTTGCAATTGGGGTAATGGGGGTTTCGCGGCAGGATGGGAACTGTTGGGGTTATCGAGGACCGGGATGAGAGAGATTGAGTCCTTTCTTCGACGGGCTCTTGTTACTGGGGCCATTGGGAGGCTGTCGTTGAAGTTTGTTTGTTCTTCCTAGAGTGGTGGAGAGTGGTGAGGGGACAACGATGGAAAATAACTGTAGGAGAAATCTGAGGATGGAAAATTGGAAGATGTTAGTAGTGCGGGGGGTCTAGACCTATTTAGGATAAGTTCCCCAAGGGAAGAAGACACTATGCAAGTCTTGTAAAAATTCACTTCCATAGAGAAAGTTACCGGTTTGGGAAAGTGGATTCGGACAAGAATTAAAGCTTCCCTTTTACTTTTCTGTTCGCTGCTGCTCTCACTGTACGAGTAGATGTTGAGGCTCGTACAGTACTGTACATTGTCTATTGCATCGGGTTCTACTACGAGTGAGAGGGGAAACTGGGAGTTTTCTATTCTCCTTTCCCTTCTCTTCTGTCCTTTCAGCAGAAGCGGAGAGTCTCACATGACGACACGAATCTTCTGTGCTACTCTAGGTTTGATATGGTGCAGTACTGTACTGTACAGCACGGCGCATAGCTTTATGATGTCTTTCTCCTGAGGAGTGGTTCTCTATCACAGATACTCTCAGACGGCACGTATTCCTTCTTCTCGAGGCACCCTATCCCCTCCCCCCCACCACCTCTCATTCAGTTGAAACTTCACACACTCTCTTCCTACTTCTTCTCCCTCTTCCCCTTTCGCTTTCTCAATCACAAAAATACTCTATTAAAAAAAGCTCGAAGAAAGAAAGAAAAAAAGCTCAATGGCTCTCCCACCTGCTCAGAGAAAATACGACCTCATCGTCTTCGGCGCTTCAGGTTATACCGGTAGACTCACGGCCGAACAAGTCCTCCAACATACCCCCTCGAGTCTGAAATGGGCTATCGCGGGCCGCTCCCCTCATAAACTCGAGTTGTTGGCCTCTGATTTCAGTATGAGGTTTCCGGATCGTGTCCCCGTTGGTACGCCACAGCTCAATTTATTGATTTGGTTGATCGACACGCTAATATGGTGGGCGAGACAGGAATTTTTATTGCCGACCTTGACGAAGATGCCCTCGAGAAGATGGCTAGAGCTACCCGGTGCTTGATTTCTACTGTTGGACCCTTTATTCGGTATGGGACTGCAGTTGTGGAAGCCTGTGCAGTTAATGGGACGCATTATGTCGACTCCACCGGGGAGATTACTTGGGTGAAGGAGATTGTAGATAAATATCACAAGACGGCAAAGGTTAATGGTGCTATTGTGAGTGAAAACTCGTTTGTGGTGTTTCTGCGAAATTTCTCTGGGAAGAGTAGGTTTGCTGACTGGAGGAATAGATGATTCCGCAGTGCGGGATGGAATCTGCCCCCGCCGATTTGGCTGCTCATACCCTTGTCAAGAGCGTGCGGGACGAGTACAATTGCCCGGTTGGGGATGTAACGTTCTGTTTGCACGAACTCAAGTATGCCATCCTTCTCATTGTTTCGAAGTCTGAGGCTAACTTCTCATAGAGCAGGAATGAGTGGCGGAACTCTGGAGGTAAATTGTGGCTCTCAACGCCAAGTGCTCGGGTTCTAATTTTCGGGTGACAGTCCGGGATGTCCCTTCTGGAACACTCTACTCTACAAGAAGTTGTCCACGCAACCAGAACTTATGCCCTCTCGCCTGTCAGGGGTTATGATCTGCCGTTCGTATGGCCGATGCGTAGACACCCTGAGTTGGGGATTCTTACAAAATGGATTCAAGCCGTTCCAGATACCGTCTATGTGTATCGGAGTTGGGGAACATTTGACGGGGGGCAGTACTACGGGGAGAATTTTAATTTTATGGAGTACCGCCGAGCGAGCAACTGGATTTCCGCAGTATTCTGGTTCTTAATGATGTGTTCGATCACAGTACTACCGATCTTTGCCCCCTTCAGGTATGACCTGAGCACAACTTGCGCAGAGCTAGAGAGCCGTTGCTGATGGTGTGATATAGGTGGCTTGCTCGAAGATTGATTCAGCCCGGAGAAGGCCCTACGGCTGAGTATGTTGCTGTGTTGCTCCATATGTTTAACTTCGCCTGTATGGTGTGTTTTGCGTGCTAATCGGGGTTTCAGGCAAATGGCAAAGTACAGAATAGAGTACCGAGGAGTAGCGGAGGCAGACGACGACAGCGAAAATCCTAAAAAGGTTTCTGTAAGACTTACTTATGAAAAGGACCCATACACATTCACAGGAGCCATAATGGTACAAGTCGCCATGAGTATCCTGTTTGATGAGGGTATCGAGGCGAAGAAATTGGGCTGTGGTATGCTTACGACCGCTACCGTTGCTACTCCAGAGTTTTATAGGAATTTGGATAGGGCTGGATTTCACATAGAAACAAAATTGCTATGAAAGAAAAATCGACCCGGGTCACTTAGGAAGTTTTTTATTGGAACTGTTCAATCAAGCTTATGAGCGTTGGTAACTTGCTCGACTGCACTACACCGCTGTGATCATTGCTACTTTTCTAACTCCCTTTGGATCAACGTCACCGCTTCCCTTGCTGAACCTACCGAGTTTTGATACCTGAAGCGCAAGTGTCAGTCTATGATTATGCCCATTATTTCGAGAGACCTACCCAGCACCGGAATGCCCATAATGATGACATATAAATTTCTTCTTCCCCCCCACCTCCTTCCACTCAACCTCAATCCTAGGCCCTCCCTTCCTACTCGGCCTTCTCCCAACCTGCTCGGAAATGATGTCAAACTCTCCATCAACCAATAACTCTGGCGCCAAAATCTTACACCTCTCGACAATCTTCGTCGACAGCTCTTTATCAACCTCAGCATTCCAGTCCCCATCCACTTTACATCCCCCCAATATCGTCCCCTCACCCGGTCGTCTGACAACGTACGCAATGTACCCCTCTCCTACCCTCAACCTTCCCATTTCCGCCTCTCCCCGGACAAGTATTGTCTGACCCCTCGTCGGGAACAGCTTCTCCGCCTCAACCGGGTCAACGAGGTCTATCGCTCCCAGACCAGTACAGTTCACAACACCGATTGCGCCAGGGACGTACTCGAAGACTTCAGTCAGGCTGTCGACTTCGTGTGTGTGCGTTTTCACGCCGTAATCAGCGCTGCGGGAGAGCAGGTGCGCGAGGTACTTTTGAGGGTTCAGGCAGAAGGACTGGTAGCTTATGCCGAAGTGCGCGGTTGCCGGGAGGAGCGGGTGTGGGTGGGTTAGTGGGGTGAAGGTGGAGACTAGCGTTGACCACCATATCGATGCGCCGGAGTTGGCGGTTTCGGGGGTTGGGTGGTCCCAGATGTATGTTAAGGGAGTTAGCTGGGGTAGTTAGTGGGAGCAGTAAATCGGAGAGAGGGAAGGTTAAGGGGGGATTACGGCGAGTCCCGTATCCTCGTCTTTCTTTACGAGCTCGAGCCAGCACTCGTAGGTCTCTTTGTCGAAGCGCTGGCCTTGGAGGTCGTCAGGTGCCGCGAGGGTTCTCCAGTGCTGCTCGCACATTCCATCAATATTGATATCTCTGTCCAGCCTTTTGTAGAAAGAGTCTTACGGCTCCAGCTCTAGACATGCGCCACTGGTTAGCTAATCAAAACCTGTGCACCAAAGTTGCAAAGGCATAACATACTTAGGAGAAGCATAGCTGATATGCTCATCCCCAGGCCAATACTTGGCAACGATAGTCACCGAATATCCCGACTCGAGCAAGGTCAGGGCGGTTTGCAGACCGATTACTCCAGCTCTACCAATTGTTAGCATTAGGATTTTATTGTACTACCTGCTACCGTATGATTGGGGGAAACATATACCCTAAGACAACGATTTCCTTCTTTTCAGTAGACATTGTGATGTTTGTGTAGTTTCCTTGTAGCACAGGTTCCTTGCGGGTTGGTTGGTTGGTTTGTGGTTCGGTGACTTCCTTGAGTACCGGTAAGTATGAGCAGTCGCTCCTTGGTATTGTAGGGATGCGCTACGGTAGGCACTGCCGGTACAGTACATGTCAATACCGTACTCGAGTACCGGTACCGGGCTGACTGAAGCTTATATAAACTCCCGGTCCTCCCTCCCCCACACACGCGCACCAAGGTTATCACCACTGCCTACCTACCCCACCCTCCCACGATTCCGAGAAGGAAAGGCGAAAGGAAGGGAAGAGAAAAAAAGGGGGGGGGGATCTTCGGAGG
>QLOI01001380.1:4197-16123 GCA_003313605.1 Tuber umbilicatum
GGTGCATGTCTCTAGCACCTCTTTCAGAGTCCCGCGACCCCCTCCTCCCCCTCACCTCCTCCTCCTCGTCCGGAGTCCGAGCTCACCGGTCCAATTCCTCCGTCCAACATCCTGACGACTTTGAACTCGAAAACATATACGTAGACGACCTAAAAACACATTCTAACTCGGACGACCCGGCCACTCCTTCCTCACCAATGACTCGCAGTCGTAAAGACCGCCATCACGACAACGACCGCTCGTCCTCGGCAAACATGAATACATCCTCGTCCGTTGAGTACCGGCGGAAGAACGCTTCGGTGGATGGCCACGATCCGCTACCGTCCTCCATGCAGACGGAAGCTCTGTTACAACGGGAGTCCTTCTCGCTCGATGATGACCACGACAAGCAGGCCTCCGCATCGCTGAAAGATCTGTCACCGCAGGATCGGAGGAATTTTGCTTTGCTGGTTCTGCTCTACTTTCTACAGGGTGTCCCCATGGGTTTGGCGATGGGCTCGGTACCTTTCCTGCTGAAGAAAAAGCTCTCGTACGGGGAGATCGGAGTGTTCAGTTTGGCTTCCTACCCTTACTCCATGAAGCTGCTGTGGTCACCTATAGTCGACGCGATATGGAGCAAGAGAATGGGAAGACGGAAGAGTTGGATCGTGCCTATACAAACCCTCAGTGCGATAATGCTGTTATGGTTAGGAGCAAACGCGGATCAACTTATGGCCGAGGCCAGTAGCAAGCTATACACCTTCACATTTGTCTTCTTCTCGCTGGTTATGCTCTGCGCGACGCAGGACGTTGCTGTAGATGGTGAGTTTCCCCTGGATTGAAGATGGGCCTGTGCGCTAAGACAAGCATCCTGCAGGTTGGGCTCTGACTTTACTTTCCGTTGAAAATCTCTCGTATGCTTCAACCGCCCAGACAGTCGGTCTTACCGCTGGTCAATTTCTTTCATTCACCGTATTTTTGGCGTTCAACTCGCCAGACTTTGCAAATCGGTATTTCAGAACGACACCATCCGATGTTGGACTCTTTACCCTGGGTGGATATCTCACATTCTGGGGGTGGGCGTACCTCATCGTGACCATCGGATTAGCGGTCCTCAAGAAGGAGGAAAGAACCAGCAATCGTGATGGGTTAGTTAGCGTCTACAAGACCATGTGGAGAGTTATCAAGCTCAAGCGTACGCCCCCCACCCCCAGTATCCCCCGCATTAGTTAAGAGTAATGCTGACGAACGAATAGATGTCCAAACCTTCATAATAATCCACCTGATCGCTAAAATCGGCTTCCAAGCAAACGATGCCGTAACAAACCTCAAACTCCTCGAAAAAGGGTTCACACAGGAAGACATGGCCCTAACAGTTCTGATCGATTTCCCCTTCGAAATCGGCTTGGGCTACTACGCCGGAAAGTGGTGCGCATACTTCCCGCCTATGACTCTCTGGATGTGGGCCTTCATCGGCCGCCTTGTAGCCGCAGTACTGGCGCACATCACTGTCTGGATATTCCCAAAGGACGACGTCGTCGAGTCCGGCTACCTCATGGTTGTGATCGCAGAACACATCTTTTCAACATTCACTAGCACAGTGATGTTCGTCGCTGTATCCGCTTTCCACGCCAAGATTGCTGATCCGGGGATTGGAGGGACTTATATGACCTTACTTGCAACGTAACCACTCCCCTCTCCTCTCCTCTTCCCACAATACTAACCAGCTCCTCCAATAGCGTGAGCAACCTTGGCGGCACCTTCCCTAGAATCTTCGTTCTAAAACTAGTCGACGCCTTCACAATCGCGACCTGCGTATCACTGCCTGACACCAAAACCCCCTTCGAACCCTTCTCCTGCGCCCTCGAGGGCGACAAGAAATTGTGCGGGACACGAGGCGGCGTGTGTAACATAGAGCAGGATGGGTACTACATCACCAACGTGATCTGCGTCATTGTCGGCATGGTCACATTCTGGGGGTACATTAAGCCCGCGGCGACGAGGTTGAGCGCGTTGCCGTTGAAGGCTTGGAGGGAGGCTAGTGGGCCCAGGTCGCCATAGGTTAGAGAAGGAGGGGTGTATGTGTGTATTATATGAACATTTCTTCCTTTATTTTGGCTCTCGGCGGGGAGAGGTTTTTCTTGAGTAGGTGGGGTTAGGTATGATAGATTACGGGTGGTTGCGTGGGTCAGGGTGTTGCGTTATACCAGCTGGGAAAAATATCGACTATAAGAAGGGAGTGGGCAAGTGTGATGCTGACCGTACTTGCGGCACGTATCCAAAGTATCTGGAAAATGGAAAGGGAAAGGCAGAGATATATCCATAATAAATTCCGTAGATGGATAAACTAGTCAGCCGATCACTGCACAAACACTCACAAGTCATCACTCGTAGTGAAAGGGCAGAGAGAGGCGAAACAGAGTAGCCACCCGCAGCAGCCCCAGAGACACAAGACAATAAGCAGAGCATAGTACGGTACGGTGCCCCCGAACCCGAGGAACCGCCCTCACACGAGCCCCCAAACAGTACCGTACTGCGAAATCTCGATCCGGAAAATGCACGAGTCACCAACCAATCAACCAACCAACCAACCGAGAAAGGCCATTAGACAAGAACTAGCCTCGGAAAGTGTGATAACGGATGGTATCTACTGTAGACAAATTCCTGAGAAAAAAAGCCCCGCGGGGTCCGCTGTAGCCTTGCTATTGGCGGCGGCGTGGGTGTTTTCGTGCCGACGATTTGCGAAGCTGGGTGCCGGGGTGTTGTAATATGGCTTGCTTGTTGGTGTCATTGGCCGTCACTCGGTCCGTGGGGGTTTGGGTGGTGAGGATTGCTGTGTGGGGGAGAGTGCGTTGTGTTTATTATGGGACAAATTTCTGGTTGGCGGGAGTGGGATGTAACTTATCGGCGCAACGGGTGCCGGGTGGATGGATTTCATCTACACGATCGAAACATCACAATACCCACCCACTTTTCGGGAAATGCCTCTACGGCATCTCACGATTCCAAACTGGGTTTCAAAAATTCAAGCGAGAATTTCTGTAGAAAAAAATGGAAAAATGGCCCTATCCTAGCAAAACGTGTAAAAGAAAAAGGAAAAAAAAAAGGCTCAACAAAGAGCACGGTAGACAAATTAGAATGCAAACCCCCCCCAGAGTAATGGGCATTTCGGTTACCATACAAGTACAGACAACAACTAGTAGTAGTCCTCACTTTCCCCGCTTTCTGTCTCAGCATACTCTCCCTCTCCTTCGCCTTCCTCGCCATACTCTCCCATGCCTTTCTCAAAGAGGCCTGCTTGGAGCTTCGCATTGTAGATTTTTGGCTTCCCGCCCGCGCTGTTCCAACTGTGGAGGGTGACGGTGCCGGTTGAGAGGCCGAAGCCGTTCCAGCTTGTGGCTATTGGAGAGCGTTAGTTGAACAAGAACCTGGCTGGTGTCATGGAGAATAGCTTACCAGCGAGAGCCGGGGCACTTGGATGCCAACTAACATCCCTTACGCAAGTCCTCCAAGCTGTTGTGCCACTACCCCAATGGTAGTATGAGTTGTGCATGAGGTCTGGGTCCATTGGCCGGGAGCCGATAGTCGCAGCGCGGACATCGATTGTTGCGACTTCCGTTGCATCGATGTTGTAGATTTTGGCTTTGCCGTCAGCAGAGCCGGTGTAGACGTACCGAGATCCGGTCGACATTGGCGGAGAGAAATGGCAGCGGACAAGTGTCTTGAGTACGCTGTGGCCTCTGTAGGTGACGAGACTGCAGTCAAAAGGGTGTTTGGTGGGTGGCTCGGTATATCTATGTTTGAATTAGTAATTATGCTCCATTGGTTTGGGGATGTGAGCGCACCGATCTCTGCGGTAATCAAAACCGGTGCCGTAATTTCTCTGAGCCATAGGGTCGGACTCGAACTTCCCCTTTTCCATCATTTTTCTACAATTGTTAGCCCAAGGCACCAGTCAGGTGACCCGTATGTAATAATCGCTCACCTTATATCCCACAACTTCATGGTCTGATCCTTGCTATTTGAAAGCACATATCTCCCGTCTCCTTTGCTGTCAACATATGTCAAGCCTTCCGTGTGCCCGACAAAGACCCCCACTTCCCTCCCGTCCGCCATACTCCTTCGATCCCAGACCTTGACTGTGGCATCATCAGAACCAGAATAGATAATGTGAGGAGAGGCCCTATCGCCATAGCAGACGGCGTTGACATCGCTTCTATGGCCCCCGAGCCTAAGAACAGGTGTTCGTGTCTCAATATCGTATACATAGAGGCAGCCATCGCTCGCACCAGCAACGATCTCACGACCATCCCCGGAAAATCTGATGGACCATATCTGCACCACAAGTTAGCAGCAACCAAAATCCGAAAAAACTCCAGTAGAGAGGCAAACCCCATAACGCGGATCCATAGCATTCCGATTGTTGTTTCTGCTATTACTGAATTCAAGCGGATACATCTCATCGCCTTCCGGAGCAGTACTAGCCAAGCATACTCGAGTTGTGATACTGCTGTATGCTAGATGGCGGTTATCCGGCGAAAGTGTAGCATCCGTAATCGTCCATCTTCCGCCAATGTAATTTACGGTTTTGTAATACTTCCACCGGTAAGGGTTCGATGTATCATACATGCGCACTCGGAAGTCTTGAGAGCAGCTATAGAAGAAGTTTCCATCCTCAGAAAATTGGCCAGAGTAGGAGCGAGTGTCATAGTGTACTATGAAATCAGCATTGGTGGACGGCACCATTAACTTTCGCATACATACATCAGCAACCACACAGGAAGCTTAGTAGAGGGGAGGATTGTCAAACTAACTTGTGCCACCAATTGGTTCAGCCTCCTCTCGCGGCCACCAGTATAGCATCCAAGCTCCCTTTGGAGTAGAAGTTTGCTAATGCTTGTATTCGGAATTGATTTCTTCCTCACCCCTGTCGAGCCTCCTTTACCCTTCCAGCTTGGGCTTCTCGTAAAGTCATCCTAGAAATCGTAAGCTCTGGCCATTCAACCAAACAAACTGCACCGGCCGAGAAACGCACCGATCCGAATTCCCCAGACTTCATCAACTTCTGCCCTTCTGGGTTCGGCACAGGATCAATATCTTCCCCATTCCTCAAACTCGCTCTGCGCTGTTGGCACCCAGGAAAGCTTCTACCGGTGCCAGAAGTGAATATTAGTTGCCCGATGCTCATCGGGGAATTGCCAGCGAGTATGTAGGCCAGTTGGCGGGCCTGTTCAAAGGCAGCCCCACCGCTAGGGCCCCCCTGTCCCGCTTCACCTGTATTTTGCTCCAGTCCCGATTCAGCTGAGCGGAGATACGAAGAATTCGTTAGCCACGAGATTGGTCGGTAATGACCGATTAACTCCGGAGAGGGAAGCTACCTTCTTCATCCTCGGAGTGCGAACTTGATGGTTGATGGTCCATGTCGTTTTCAACCTCGCCTTCGTCGCAAATGTAGGCAGAACCGGTGTAGCGAAGAAGGCGCCGAGAGGAAAGGAAGGGGAGGATACAGGGTGGAGGTACTCGTCTCAAGATGTGGGTGTAGGAATGTGGGGTAGGAGTTTGACTCTCGATAGTGCCCAACCCCAGCTCAAATCAATGCTCGCGGTTCGGATCTACCACGGCACGGGATGTGCCGGCGTTATGGTTGTAGCAGTATGGTACTGTGGGGTAATGGATTTATTATCTCCGGCCATCTCCCCACGGTTATTGGTTTGAGATCGGAGTGCTTGGATGTAGGAATGGGCCTATCATCTAATGTAGGTACTGTACACGCCAATACAGTGCTTTACACTGCAATGCCGTAAGAGCTGGAACAGTCGGGCCTCGCGCTAGGGCGTTCGAGTTGCCCCCTGGTACTCGAGAAAGGTCTGTTGTATTCATCTTTTTTACTTGTCTCAGCGGGAGAAGGGGGATTCTGGACCACTAAGGGTGGGGTCCAATCACTTTACTCCAGTCCCTGGAGGTTTGTGCCGCAGGAAGGCCAAGGTTATCCACGGAGCTCAAAGGCTAAACGTTAGAGCCTTGTGTAATTCGGAAGATCGGTCCAGTAGGGTCAGAGTACTAGTACATAAGAGAAGATCGATATAGGGGGTTCGGGATACCGACCTTCTTCTCTCTCTCTGATGGTCTGTGGAGCGGCGAGAATATTTCTCGGCCAGGTGTGTTTTTGGGTGAACGGTTTGCACATTTCCGGGCGGTCAATCATGCTGCCCGGGACCGGTGCCGAAAGATAGTATTGGCAGTCGATAACCCCTATTATCATATGCCGCACTGCACTTCCCCCCCGATCTACGGTTCAGTGCAAAGAGAGGTAGGCTTCCTCTCCGAAGGGGTTGCAGGGGTGCCGGTATCCCACCGCACCCGCCGTCGAGACAGCTTTTCCGGGTGTTTGTCCATCATTACCATCGCACAGTGCATCAATCATGGCCCAGCACCCGACTATACAATCCAGAGCTCCCAGTCTAACTCCAAAGAAGGATACTTTTTATCGCGCTACTATCGAACTGTGTGCTATGTAGTTAAAAATTCCCCCCTCTGGAAAGTGGGCGACAGCAAAAGCAACAGTCCCTTTGCCTCTTCCGAGACAGCGGCCAGACCTTACTGAGGGAGGAAAGCCCAACGAACTAGCGCACGGGGATCACACAATTATTCAAGTTTCTATTATATGCTATCATACCGCAACGGAACGCATTACACATCCTCCATGTCTAGACATCGAATTTATTGAATGCTTTAGCGAAGACGCCGCCCAGAACGAAGAAGGATTACCAACATTATTCATCGTTCGAGGTGATGACATATCATGCTTGTACGGTTTGCGTTTCCTGGTTTTGGTTTCTATATCCCCTCTACCGAATACGAGTACGAGGCTGGCGACAAAAATGATGGGTAGTGTAGAGTACCGGTAAGGGTTTCCACTGAAAACAGCTTTATTCACGGCCTCCCAACCACTGATCCACCGTAGTGAAGCAGTCCGGGCCAAAACTTCTTCTATGTGAGACAATTCCAGTACTCTGTACCTGGACCGGCTGAGGGTCAAGAGAGCCGCCGTACCTACTTGTAGGTTGGTACATTGGTCTTGGCGCAATTTCTGGCAATTTTGAATGGGAAATGGCAAGGGTTGGCGCTGTTTTCAACTTCGGCTTTTTATTATACAATATTGCATGCCAAAAGTACTCTTACAGTAGCTAACGGCTCTTTAATTGATGACCCGGGGGGGGGGGGGGCACTTGGGGAGCCGTTCGAAGGAATTCTGACCAATTTTTGATTTCTTCTTTACTGCTTCAGAGTGCACAGTACTGAACGGAAAGCGTGAACATAACTGTCTTCAGTGTGGAAAACCCTTGCGCTACCCATCAGTCTGGTCTCCAGCCCCGTGCCCATAATAGGACTACGGTAATTACCTCAGGGTTGGTTATGCCCCTGCGTTGTGTGATGTATATTATTACAATATTAATTAATATTTATCATAGAACGATACCTATAATACTTGCGATTTCTAACTTAGTTCGGCGATATACCGGTATTCGAGGCTTCAGTTGCGTGCAATAAATTCCGGGTACGGTACTGAGCACAGTACACGACCGCACCATGTTAATAAACGGGTTGAGACTGAGTGATGTGCTCAGCGAAACTTGTCCCGTACTCTGTAGGTACTGCACCTCCGTTCATAGGAAGGTTGCCGGTCGGCGGGTTCTCAGCCAACTGCCACTCCCGCCCCGATATCATGCGGCGCGTCCTTCCGAAAGATTCGAAGCGTTCAAGTTCGGCCCTCCCAAGCTAATTTAACTAGCCACACGGATCATCTAGAAGGCATCTCGTCATCCCGGCAACGACAGTTCAGAAGGACACGGGTCATTTACTCGCAGCTCGTACAGTGGCTTTGATCTCAGCCGCGATCTTTCGAGCAGCGCCATCATCAACTTTCACACCTGGGGAATCACCACCTCTAACCCGGATCAATCCATCAGAACGGGAGCTCGCCCGAGTGCCGGTGATACGATACGGCGCCCGGCTACCACCGGCGAGCTTTGTTTGCGCGGTGTACCGGTATTCCTTTAAACGCAGGGCTACCTTACAGAATGCTATAATTCTGTGTGCTATGGACGAGCATGATGATAACAGTAGCGCACCGTATCAGATTGGTTTTATTAGACGAAAGGGATAATGGCATTCCCAGACGAATGTTCTGTGTGTGGGGAAATGTCTTGGGGACTCAACAATCGAACTCACGGGGTTTTGAATCGTGACAAGACTTTTGCGCTGCATTGCGGCTGGAGCTCACGCATACAGCATCGGGCTTATGTATCGGTACTAGTACAGTAATATAGAGCCCCGGAAAACTGCTTTCGCCCATACCGGTATCAGACCGGTGGGGGATTCCTGGCAAGCGACTGCGAGTGTTGGGTACTGTACCGGCATTTGCACCAGTAGGTATGTACGAGTATCTATGGGGAAAGCAGGGGTTGGAAGGGGCTTATGTTTAGGAAGCAGTAAGCCAGGATATAATGTCCAATGCGACGCTTTTCTCTCTTCATACTTGGATATCGGTGCCGGTATGAGTACAGTAGCCAAGATCAAGGGTCGAGTGTGAATGATTGGGGAGGCGTGATAGATATCCTCAAAGGTGTTGAGCCCAATCGGTGTGAGGTGGAGACCATAACTTACTGTATCAGCAACTGAGTTGAAGCTGGACCCTGAATAAGAATTGCCACCTTACTGTCCAACCTCAACTCCCTTGCGCAGGTATAGTTGGTGGAATTGCCCTTCAATTTGGAAAGGAGAGTTGGCTAGGAAGACCGACATCTATATACCGGTATGATATTATAAATAATATTATATATATAATAATATATTATTATATTTTTTTAAAAAAAACCATCCATCCCAAGTTTTATCCTTGGTTTGTTCGAGATTGTTACGGCCTGATTTCACTTCACGACGGAGGTGATCGTACTCGAGTACCCGTACGGCGGAGACTACCGGTATCTTTACTCAGATACAAGTGTCGAGACGACCCTTTTCATGTAGATTAGTACTCGTAGAAGATGGGTGAGCCATGACTGGGAGAAGGGGGCGGCTGTGGTCCGAGAGTGCAGCACAGTACGGATGCTAGACTATATTATCTTTCCCAGCATCATCTTCCCTGCTTGCTCCAGCTAGCTGTGAAGAATGCCAACCATTCAACGCCATCCGTTGTCCACCAGTAAACTAGTCTCCTCGCTAATTCCCTTACGGTAAATTTGACGCGTTGTCGTCTTCAAGCTTCGAGATTCGTGCTGACCGGATCTCGGGGGGGGTTTGAGAGCCTGGAATTTCTTTCCTTACGTTTGCTGGGTAATACTACTCTAGACTTTATACCAGTACGAGTACATCACAGTACCGGCACCTATTATCCACAGTTTTCTTTTTTTATCGGCTTTCGATATTCCTAGCTAGAGTTTGGGTGCAATAATTTCTTTTCTCATTTTCTTTCTTTTTCTTTTCCTTGCTTCTTTCGTATCTTTTTTGCCCGCTCTTGGTAACAGTGCCGGTACCTGATTGTCTGGGATCCTGTAACCTGCATGATTTTGAAGAGTGTGCAAGATGCTGCCGCTGGGAGGCGCTCACCAGAAAGAGAAGGATAAAAAAACAAAAAAAAACAAAGAATTACTGTAGCTGGGCGAGGTGAGCACTGTGCTAGTACGCACTGCTCACTTCGTGCAACTTATAAGTTAAGGTCAGGTCAGCCCACACGTCCTAACTCCTTCTCTCCCCTCTCTCCCTACATCCGCTTCCCCATCTCTTTCCCTTTTACCAACCTGCAGCAGCTCTACCAGTACACCCTTCAAACATTCCTCACAAACACAAACTTTAACGACAAAATCCGTCATAATGGTCGCTCGTGTTCAACACCCTGCTCCCGCTTTCAAGGGAACTGCCGTCGTTGACGGTAGCTTCGAAGGTGAGTCCGTCAGATATTTACCCCCTTTGAGAGGTGTCACCTTCTTGGGAGCTTCAACCAATTTCCTGAGGAAGTGACTCCTTTCGACCCTTTTGCCTCCTAGGTTATGCGGAGCTTAGGGATGCTAACTTGCCTTCGATAGAGATTTCACTTGAGGATTACAAGGGAAAGTGGCTCATCCTTGGATTTATCCCCATGGCCTGGACTTTTGTTTGGTATGTAGCCTCCTTTGTGAGGCTTGCACGTTATTCAGTGGAACCAATTGCTGACTATTGCTTTGCCATCCTTAGCCCGACTGAAGTTAGCGGCCCTTCTACACCTCCGCGTCAATTGAAAGCCGAAGCTAAACATTACTCTACAGATCATTGCTTTTTCTGAGGCTGCCAAGTCCTTCGAAGAGCGTGGTGCCTCAATTGTCTTCGCCTCTGTTGATTCTGAGTACAGGTTGGTGCAGTGACGCTTGGTGTTGGCGTTTGGACGATTAGAATGGCAGTTGACGACGTCACAGTTTGCTGGCTTGGTCCAGTACCGAGCGTAAAGACGGAGGTCTCGGCAATATCAACATTCCCTTGTTCAGCGACAAGAACCATCAGCTTGCTAAGGATTATGGGGTTCTGATCGAGGAGGAAGGAGTCGCCCTTAGGGGTTTGTTCATCATTGATCCCAAGGGGACGATTAGACAAGTAAGCACATATTACTTGGCCAGTTACCTTTTATAGTGACTAATATGAGTAATTTTTTAGATCACTATCAACGATCTTCCCGTCGGAAGGTCTGTTGACGAAACCCTTCGCCTTGTTGATGCTTTCAAGTTCACTGAGAAGGTAACGTGAGACTTGTTCCGCCAACCTGGTATATGAAGACTGACATAGCACGCGCAGTATGGTGAGGTCTGTCCTGCCAACTGGAACCAAGGAGGCGAAACTATCAAGGCCAATCCCAAGGAATCAAAGGAATATTTCAACAAGGTCCATGGTTAGGCATCTGATTTAATTGGCAGCGGGAGAATCATGTTTCATGGATTTGTCAGATAGAGAAAAAAATAAAAGTGCGGATAGGAAGCGATTGCTGGTATCACACTAGTCCCCACTCATGTTAATAATTTCCCTTTTGAATCTACCGGTGAATTTGGTGGTCCTTTCAGAACTTTTTCTCTTTCCTTGCCCTTGATTTTTTTTCCCTTTTGTGAATAAAACTTGTTCTCGAAAAGTCCTTTTCACACTTCGACTGTTTGGGAGGGTCACATTTGACCTTTTCATTTCTTTGCGGCAAAGAAATTGGGGGGAGGGGAGGTACACACGGGGTGTTGTGATTAGACGGATAATCTGATAACTTCATGCCGTGGATGCTTTACTACCGGTAGGTGTGACCTTTAGGGGTTGAGCGTCGCCATTGGCCTAATCAACCGCATTGACCGCCTTGTAAGAAGAGGGCCTGTACGAGTATATATTGTATAGTACCGGTATTGTTCCAATATTATAGATGGATATATGATATGATGAGGTATCTAGATCAATATGTTTATGTTCACAGTGGCGCACCTATGGTAGATTCCAGCTTGCAAACGTCATGGAAAGCAAGGCACACGAGCACAGAGTGACCCGTATCATACTACCGTAGAGTACAAGTACTCATGGGAAGGTGTGACTTTCACAATCGCCAAATACAGCATCAAGTTTTGTCTTGTGAGAAGAGAGGTGATAATCTCAGAACAAATTGTTTGCGCTTGCACTTACCAAAAGAGAAAAGGAGGGGAGAAAAGTGAAAAAGTGAAAAAGTGGTCGTATCTCGTAACATAATAATGTCTTGAGCCATTTGTCAATGGCTCTCGTTTCCATCCCGCCCATTCCGGAGCCCGGACTCAGATCCTCCCCATAGGCGCAAAGAAAGATGGGAAGAAGGGAAGAAACAAAACAAAACAAAAAACAACAAATTGGTATCCCTCGGAAAGTGAAACATGAAAGCATGTTTGAGTAATTGCAAAAAAAAAGAATGTGTTTTTTT
>QLOI01001380.1:21292-53704 GCA_003313605.1 Tuber umbilicatum
GGGAGATGTGGGGGAAGAGATGTGTGGGGGGGGGGTACGATCGGAAGTGGTTGCTGAGTGGATGATAGTGGATTTCGATGTTGATCAGGAACGTACCCTACCGATGGAGGAATGAAAGGGAACTGCATAAGTTACTTGAGATGAAACTAATTATGATAGTTGTCAACAAACTACTACACCCTGAGATGATAAGCTGGTGGTGGTGGTGTCAGGGTACGGGTAACAGTTTGTAGGGTATGATGTGTATCATGGTGGGTAGAGGGGAGGCATTGAATGCCCTAGAGTTCCATATTCTGGCATGGTGGATATAAACACGGGCGGTTCAAGGTGATTAACTTGTGTACCGGTATTCATATGCCGGCACAAGAGATATTGGATAGCTTGAAAGTGGACCAAAGGAGATATCACACTTATAAAAGGTCATGCTTGTAGTATTGTCGCTGGTAGTTAAAGTGCGGTAAAGCGGAGTTTGAATGGATTCCAATACTAGCACAGTAGCATAATATCATACCCTCTGCGATACGGGGGCCGAGGTATCGTCCTGGGCGGTCACTATGACCGTTACTCCCAAGAACCGAACCGAACCCAAAATTTAACTGGAGCTGAGCATAGGGGAGGATGGGTGGTGGTGGTTAGGTGGTTAGTTTATGGCACTGTCTGACCTCTTTCGGGCCGGGCCTTTCTTGGTGGGTTTTCGACAGAGCGATTTCCGTACTGTACTGCACTCGTAACTGTAAGATAGATCACGGCACTTATCTCGGGTTGCTGCCGGTGTCCGGGATGTCCGCAATTGCCTCAACCATGTGCTCGAGTGCTGGTACTGTAAGCCACGGTCACCCTCACCAGAGCGGGAATAAGGTCACGACGAACAAGATGGATTGGAGGTTTTTTGAGCGAAATAATCTATTCCACGATCCGTCTAAATAGCAAATGCAGAAAGGAACAGAGACCGAAGAAAAATAGGGAAGATAAAAAATCTTTATCGCCGCTTCCTCCTTGTCCTGATAATTCGTTTGCTCCCTTCCCGTTTCAATGGTGGCCGTCCAGAGCCCATAGACTTACAGTATTATAACTCATACCACAATCTCACCCAGAATGTCGGCGAACTCGTGACGAATGGGGGACACCACATGATCGCGAATGTCTGTGTTGGTCACCATGAGCTCATTCACGTGTTCAACAGTACTGTCGTGCCTTCTGACGTTTGGGCGTTATTTGATGGGTTTTTGGCATAGCAATATCTTTGTATTATCACCGGTGTTCCAGATGTCCCGGAGAACCTCGATAATAATAGAAGAGGTCACGCTAATGAAATTGCAGAGTGACAGTTCTGGGTGTATTGTGCTACATGCCCAGTGCTACAAGTAACTCTTGGCCTTGATGATCATCCCCCTCTCACATTTCCCACGGCATCCTCCACTTCTACCATGAATGCCAATGAATTCATGACAAAGGATCAACACAACATGTTTAAGAATGTCTGCATTGGCTATACTACCCGCGGGTCCCATTCGCGCGTCCAACAGTATTAGTACTGTGCCGGTGGTTTACCCGATTGCGAATTTTTTGACACGTGAAAAGGCAAATGTCGAAAAGTCGAAAGTTGCACAGACATGAGCCTCACCGATGAGCGTCCCCTCCATTACCACCCTCCACCATCACCACCGTTGCCGTCGCCGAGCTTGAAATATATACGTTTATACCGAGCCAGTGTCCTTTATTTTAATGGGAGCCCTTGCTATCTCTGCATCTCCTTCCTATCCGAATGTATCAGCCAGTAGAAGCCATGTTTAACGTTATGCCCGTGAGTGCCGTTTTTGTTTGCTCTATATCTTCCCGGTGGAGTGTGCCCCGGCTAACTTTACTATCGAGTAGTCCGGTATCATTGCGCTCACAGCATCAGTATGCAACGTATTTGTAGAGGTCTCACTGTTTTGGCAAAAGGTTTTCTATATCACTCGTCTTCCGAGATCATATCCAGCTAAGCATGGAATAGAAACTTTGGGGATGGTATACACGCAGGAAGCCGAAAGAAGAGCTCTTGGAGAAGCTCGCGGCAGCGAAATCTTATGAGGAATGGGAAGCGGTTGCGGCCCAGCTAGACGAGGTGTTGGGGAATGATCTTTGGTGAGTTCTGTTGCATGTGCTCGTATCTATCTACCTGTCATGCCCCTGTGCTCGTACAGTACTGTGCTTGCGTTCCTCCACCTGGTTACCATGGCGTGCTGATTGTATTAAAGGCGGCAAAATCCAACAAGCAAATATTATGACTATAAACTCATTCTCGATCGTCTTCAGAGTTTATCAGTAGCAAGGAATGAAGGGGATACCTTGCGACTGGTTAACCTTCTACGCTCCGGTACATATATTCCCGTATGAGTTTTCTTATGGGGCCGGGTAAGTGCCGGGTGCTGATTAAATAATATAATCAGGTCTCCTAAGGAATCTCGGAAATATCTCCAACATAAATCTGTATAATCGGTCTTATGCCGGAAGCAAGCGGCTTATCGAAGATTATATCTCAGAAGTTGGCATCTGCCTGGAGCATATTGCCTCGCTCCCGCCCTTGGCATCCTTAACATCGCAATCAAAGCTTGACTTTCTTCATGATACTCGTCAGTCGTTTGGCCGTTCAACCTTGGTTCTCCAAGGGGGAGCAATATTCGGATTGTACCACCTGGGGGTGGTAAAAGCTCTTCACCTTCGCGGCTTATTACCAAGAATCATCACGGGAACTGCAGTTGGGGCACTCATAGCGGCCCTCGTTGGAATTCATACTGAAGGCGAGCTGCTCAGGTTTTTAGCGGGCGGTGGCATAGATCTCAGTGCTTTCGATACCAAAAAGAAGGAAGGAAGTTGGAAAAGGAAAATAAACAGATTCCTCCAGTATGGCTACTTCTTAGACGTTAAAGTTCTGGAAGAATGTGTGCGAGCAAACGTCGGAGACCTAACATTTGAAGAAGCCTACACACGCACCAAAAGAATACTAAACATCACCGTATCCACAGCCGGAAAGAACGAGGTGCCAACTCTACTTAATTATGTCACAGCGCCAAACGTCCTAATCTGGTCCGCAGCCTGCGCATCAAACGCGACATCAACAATGTACGACAGGGTAGAGCTGATGTGTAAAGACGAAAACGGTGCCATAGTTCCCTGGGCCGCACAAGAAATCGTCTGGCAGCCATGGACTCGAGTCTCCTATACCGACCGCGAAGCACCAACAACCAGAATAGCAGAGCTCTTCAACGTAAACCACTTCATAGTCTCCCAAGCGAGACCCTACCTAGCCCCATTCCTAACGTCAGACCTCCACCGCCACCGCCGCCGCGGCATAACCCTTAAACTCCTCAGACTACTAGGACTGGAGCTCCGCCACCGCCTTAGCCAGCTCGACCTCCTAGGCCTCCTTCCCTTCTCTGTCCGCCGTTTCCTAGTTGACGAGACCATCCCGGGCGCCAGCATAACCGTGGTCCCGCACTTGAAGGTGATGGACTTTGAACAGTTGCTGGAAAACCCTACGTCCGAGACGCTGGACTACTGGATCCTGAAGGGTGAGAGGAGCATCTGGCCTGCGGTGGAACTCATCAGGGTTAGATGTGAGATTGAGTTTGCGCTGGATCGGCTATACCAGAGGATTCGGAATAAGCCGCTCGGGAGTGACCAAGATTGGTATATGGCGGATGAGCATGGCGGTGCTGTGGTGGAAATGGGGAGTGGGGTTTCTACCGGCGGTAGCGGGAGCAGCATTAGTACAGCGGGAGGCGGTGGCGGCGGCGGCGGTGGTGGTGGTGGAGGCGGCGGAAGAACAAGGATAAGAGCCAGACAACGAGCAGCCAGTGATACGTATGAAAGACTTGGTGATCGCGGGGGGTCTGGGTGAAGCGCGAGGGATATATTTCAAGATAGTATTATATAACATTATTTCTTTCCAGTAATATCCTGTTCACAACGCAGTTCTTTTTTGAGCGATTCTGCTGCTCGGGCAAACATCTCCATACTCTTCTACCCCAATCTCATCCCCGCCACAACAGGGTCATGACCCAGGAATAACCTTAATCACCGAATATCACTCACTCACTTACTCACTCATCCGCGATGTACGCACAAGTATGCCGCATCCCAGCGCACATATCCCATCATGCGACCACCCTACTGGTACCATACCACCATAAAAACTCATGACGTCCTCCCTCGCCCATCCACTCACTCAGTGCAACAGGTGCCCACCACTTCGTTCTGCTTTCACACTTCCACGCAAAGTAGCTGCCAGCTACCCCCTATGCATTAAACCCCGGCACCCCTGTGACCCACAACAAGGTCGAACTCGCTGCATGCCGGCCCGCTTGGTAAGGGAGTAAAAGTGTAACCTGGGTGCTTCGCAATTATATACATCTATCATAGAGCTAGTATGTTTTCTGACATTTACATGAACAGCGGTGCGGTGACGGGGGGATTTTTTTCTTTTTCTTCTCTTTCTTCGGGGCTAGGCAGTAACAGATCCAAAAAAAAAAAAAGGGGAACCCAAAAAAACCCAAGAAATCAAAACCGGAAAAAAATGACCCAAGGAAACAAAATTTAAGCATGGGGGGGGGATATTATAAGAGGGGAGAAGGGGGTGGCCGGAATTAGGGACCGGATTACATTAAAAAATATTTCAGGTCCAAAAGGTCCAAAATTTTTTTGTTTTGTTGACCAAGTTTGTTGGCTTGGTATTCTTCACCAATCGAGGATCTTCTTGGGGAAGAATTCGTCGATTAGCTCGATATAATACGGCTGCACAGTGCAACGCACACCCAGAGATTAGCGAGGAATCCGTCACGAACGATAAATTACCGACGAACCTTCAACTCCTCCACGACGGGCGGCGCATCGCTCTTCGAGTAGAGGTCATAAGGGTTGAACTCCTGAACGGCCTCCAACATCTTCCAGTCCTTCTCGTTCATGAAGCGCCTGTACGCACCCTCCCTGTGCCATGGGTAAAACGAGTGGTACCTGATCATTGCCAGCGCCTCGGCCGGGAGCAAGGACTGGTCCTTGACGACGTGGTAGAGGTACTCGTCATGACCCCAGGACAGGAGCAAGTTGTCGAGACCACAGTGCGGGGTGTAGATACCCATTTCCGTGCTGTAGATGGGGTGTTTGGCGTCCGGGTTTTCGGAGAAGGACTCGGCGAGGATAATGCGTGAGTCGAAGGCGCATCCAACTGCTCGTCAATTATATCAGCCACTTTGTTCGGCTCTCCACCGAGTGGCGAACAAGACTTACCTGGGAAGGTGTCACCGACGACGTCCCATTGACCTTGCGCCCCGAAAAAGAACAAGAGCTTTCCTAGGTCGTGGATTAGGCCGGTGAGTTGCATCCACTTGGGCTTTCCGTCCCGTCTGATCGCCTCGGCCGTCTGCAAGAGATGCGCTATTTGGGTGAGGGAGGTGTCGGGATCGCTGTCGTCCACCAATGTGTTCAGCTTCTCGATTGCCTCCCAGATTCCCATCCTCGCGCGTACGCCCGAGTGGAAGGCTTCGCGAGCTGTAAGGTTGAACTCGAGGGTCTGCTTCTCGTGCTGCTCTTTGTAGAAGGCCTGGACTTGTGGCGGGGCGGTGATGTATTGGCGGAATTTGGACTTGGGTTTGGAGTCTTCCGCGGTGGTGGTGGTGGTATCAGTGGGGGTGGGAATGGATAGGAGGACATTGACGGCGTCGATTTGGTCCGAGATATCGTCCAGCTCACGGCCAGAGGGGACCAATTGAGGGGTTGGGGAGGTTAGACCTGGAGCCATTTTGATTGTAGGCGATAGGGCTGAGTACTGAAGATGAGACGAGGGGGAGGTTCGGCGAAATATAGATATATATATATCTATATGTCGAGAGCGCAATATATATATCCTGAAGCTCAGTACTTCAACACCGCCAGCGGAGGACAAAAACCACTGAGTGAGAGGCGTGGGTCCCAAAATTCCGACTGGCAATTCCTTAGACAAGAAAGGAGGGGAGGGGAAGGGAGGAGGAGGAAGGAAGAAAAAAAAAGGGAGGAAAACACGTCTTAGCTCTGATTTATATATCCTACCTCTCCTCCCCTAGGAGATAGCCCTGGGGTATACCCAAAAGACGTAATCCCAGAATAGTATGATGGGGATAAAAACTTATATAATTAAGAAAAGGCATGCCACACCATCCAACGATACGAGTTACCGTATTCAAAAGATCCCCTCCCATAAATACCAGTAACGTATCAATTCCCAAATGATTACCCCCCGCTGCACCCCACCACCTGCCAATGATACCTACCTGCCCACCCACGACACCGCCAACAGTAGCAGTAGCAGCAGTAATGGCAGTAGCGCCAGCAGCAGCAGTACCGTAAGGCGAGGACGACGAAGAATAGGGTGAAAATTCACAAACACCCAAGAATCACTTTCACCTGGATCATAACTTATTACACTAGAAGGCGGGGATAAATAAATAAAAAATTAACAATAAACAATAATAATAAAATATTCCCCCCCCCCAAGATATAAACTACGGATGCACGAAATCAAGAAATCAAGAAAAACCCGGTTTCATAAAGTACGTACAGCGGAGGGGGAAGCAAGCGGGGGAAGCTCGCAAGGGAAGCGGACAATTCCCCAGCCGTAGAACAATTAATCTACGAAACAGCGAGGAAGCAAAGAAGAAGCATCATGGAAGCACCCCACCAGGCGGCGCTCCTTCCTTCCGACATATCATACCGACTAGCCATATCACACCTGCATCGAACACCTCTATCAATTATGCGATGACCTCGAAACCAGCACAGAGCAGACGGACAAGCAAGCAGGACTACGTTAATGGGTGAATTATCAAGCTTGATTGGACGGGCGGTTTTATCGTTGATGGTTGTTTATCTGTTGGCATAACGGTAAAATTATAGACTTGCTTTTTCGAATGAATATATATGACAGCGGGGACGAGACCGTTATGATACCGCGCCAGACAAGCAGCGGGAAAAAGGAAAAAAGGAAAAAAAAAAGAATAAGCTAAGTTAGACGTCAGAGTTGGCGTGGGTCCCTATTTCTAGAAAAATTCCGGTCCAATTGGTCCTTTCTCGTCCGGTGGCTTATAGCTTAATTGATTTACCGTGGCTCCTAAGACTCCCGTGGGTTAAGGGTCGATGTTCGAAAACCTTAAAACTTATTTTCGAAGGGTTGATCTTGACACTCCGGTCGTGAAATACTCGTACTCGTACTGTACGAGTGCCTGTATGATACTCGTGCAATAGTGATCGACTGAGGAAAAGACATCATACCGGTATCATTTCGATCATTTCGAGGGGGTGAATGAAATGAAATGCGGGGAGGAGCCGCGGGGATTGGCTTTTGCTGATTGTGGGCTAGCTTCCATGTCTTTGCAATGACTAGTAGTAATAGTACGAGTACAGGTACTGTGATCCGGACCCCGCTCGCAGTGGTTCATACTTGTATAGAAAAATCGAGCAGGATCAATTGCAAAAAAATTGGACTATGTACGACCAACCCGCGATCCCTAAACGTTACCGGTACCGGTATTCGTAAGGGATATGGCACACCCGGGATCCGCTCCGAGCTGGTATTATACGGTGCTGTACGGTACTGGTACTCCAGTACTGTACTGTACCTGTTCGGTGCGGGTGCAGGACATCATGATGAATAACGTACTGTCTGCCGTGCGACGTGAAGCGGCAACCCGCATCTCCTCCATCCACACATAAATTTACATTAAACTTTTAATGAACGGCGTGCTCGAGTGGAGATAACGTTGATTTCCTGTTTTCCGTACATGGAAGTGTGAAGCGTGGATGGTATGGATGTGCGTTGATCTACCTGTGTTCGTGGATCTTTGCTGATAATGTAAATTTGCGGTATTGTAGGGTACCGCAAGTCAAGATCCGTAGGGATGGATGAGTGGATAGGGTGGAGAGGAGACAGCGGACCGTTCCCGCCCGGAGTTACAGTATGAGATGTGTGATATTATTGGATCACAGCCTATCATACTCTCACTTGACCAGGGCTTCGGTTATAGTGAGGTAAGTCAAGGTAATTCACGGGGAGGGGACCGGGTGCCCATATGGCTGAATTGGGGAGGGAAGGATGGAAGGGTGGAAGGAAGCATGAGCTTACTGTACAGTGCAAGCACCGTAATGCACGAGGGCGATCGACGGCGGGGATTTGGTGCAAGATATTCCCATCAGTTCTGCTTGTACTTGTATCGGGGCGTGGCCATTCCCTCCAGCTTTTCGCTACACTTTCCGATACCGGGCCCGCCAAGGAATATGTGATGCGGGGTGCGAGTGCGTATCTATGTCACCGTACCTTAATTATCCCCCGTAAGACTCGATATGAATTGCTTCTACGAACCTAACGATAACCACAGTAATCGTAGTATCGATTTCTTATCTATCTATCTATCTATCTAAAGATATTTCGCGACACGAAATGATCAATACCCCACCTCGCTCTCTACGCAGTAGCCGGCTTTCCGATCTGAATAATTTCACCCGAGACCTCGTCGCTGCGGAGGGTAGGCCAGGATAACCCGTCCGCTAGGCCAAAATTGTCAGTACATCAATTTGCATATATCCCCCCCAAAGACGTTGCTGCTCTGGGGAATCGCAGAAAGTGGCATATTACCTTTTTTGAGTTTGAGCTCAATTTTCGTCGTGAGAACTTTGTATTCACAACCGGCCGGGTCAATAGCTCCATAAAGCGGAAGGCTAACCTTATACCTCTTGTTATCCGGCATAGGCAGGTCCACATCCAGCTGTCTCTCTGAAAAGCGAACCTCCGCGCGGGTCTTGTCGACCTTTTTCGCAAAAATCGAAACAATGACGTCTGTGTATGTTTGATAGAAGTCGTTTCTGGAAAAGAAAGTTCAGCCGTAAGCTGTCGGCTCAATGCATGCCGTGCTTGTACAGGCGCACATTCCCCACACACACATATACCACACTAGTTCCAGACAGTACCCCACTCCCCCACACTTCCGCAGCTCGGATTATGTGGAGGTGAGATACGCAGGGCTGGAGCAGTGGGACATAGGTAGGTGGAGAGAAGGTAACTTACCGGCACGGGACCAGTTCCTCCTCATCATCGGATTTAGGAACTCCAACGAAAAGATGTCTATTTGTGGCACAGCCGGGGATCTTCAAGAATTGATCAAACTCGAGGACACGGCGCTTGCAGCAAGAGTAACCTTTAGACCCTATATCCGATGATGCCTAGTCAGCTCCATATGTCTGTTTATCGATTTATCCCCAACTCCTACCCCTTCCCTATTTCTTCTTCCTTCCTTATGGTAAACGCGAACACTGGAGAGGAAAAAAAAAAATCTCTCGCACCTTCGTGAAATATCGGAGCCCCCGGATGAAACACGCACTTCTCATCCTCATCTTCCCTACTCCCGCCGTCGTACGTAACCTCACATCCGAGCCTCTTACACTTCGATCCCGGCGGAGCCGGTATACTGGGATCATCTTGCTCCAACGGCTTCTCCCTCTTCTCCGGCGGAGGAGTGCCCGGTGCTGCATCCACCCTCGGGAGTGCCTTCCTCTGCTGCAGTGACTGTTGTTGGCCGTATACCTCAGTTCCGTCCGGGCCAATTTCCGGCGGAGGCGCGACTTCGGGGTGTCTTTGCTGTTGCGAGCCAGGTCCAGAGGTTTGTACGGGTGCTAAGATAGGTGCGTTGACGGAGTGCTTGCCGACTGAGCATGGCGGGATTGTGAGGAACTCGTCGAAGGTGAGGACCTGGGTGGATGAGCAGGCAGGTAGGTAGTTATGTTAGCCTCAATAAGTGCTCTCCCGTCTCCGGGGAAAGAAGGCCGGGGGCGGTACTCTTGTCTTGCAGCATTGCCAGCCTGGGGTAACGCTTAAGGTTAGCTTCAACGGCTTTCTTTGAAAAAAGGAGCTGTCCTGAGTGAGTCTACGGAGATGGCTATATAAATTAACTTACCTTTCTGGCCTTCATGGAATATGGGTGCTCCTGGGTGGTAGTGGCACTCTTCTTCCGGATCTGTGAATGTCTTTCCACAGCCTTTGTGGGCACACTTCTGCGTCATCTTCAATATCTTTCAATTCGTAATAATTTGAAAGTATAACTGGAAGAAGAGAACAAAAATAAAAGGAGTTGATAACAGCTTTTTTTTTTTTGCCCTGGTTGAGAAGCTGAAAGATGGAAAGGTGGATATCTGGGGTGTTGATTAGTTTCAAGTAGCACAGGGTCGAGCCCAGGATAAATAAATGAGAGGTTGGAAGAAACAAGAGATTTGAGGCTGAGGCTGGCGCCGTGGAGAAGCTTCGAGAACCTCTAGTATGATCGGACAAATTCTCCTACCGCCGGGTAACTAACTACCGATAGGGTGTAATTAGGCCGTCGTGAACATCCCTGTGACAATCATTCGTTACCGGTATCTTTTAGCTAACGAGTGAGGAAACGTGATACAGCCCTCAGACACAAGTAAAGTGCTGCTAGGACTATTAACTGAGCAACGGAGTACCTGGCTGGTACTCTGTTTTCGGCTATTGCCCTTTATAATAGTCTATTATGATATACACATTTCATTGTGGATTCATCCATCCTTGCTGAATAGACCCCACAGAATAATTCGAAACAAAAGCAAGAAACCAAAGTTAAATTTCCCACTAAACGCCAGGTTTTCCTGCCTGTAGATTCCACCAAGCCCCCATTTCCCTTCTACTGATATATGAAAATCACACCGCTTCTGTCAGCACTAACTATCATACCGTACGGAACCTCCAGAAATGCAACCTGTGGTCGTTCAGTTCTCAGTATTTTCCTTCACTTTCTTGATCCTTTGCCCGGGGTGGATGAGGGCGTTGTATGAACTTACATCTAATATTGAATCGAGATGTGCTTTCAACAACTGCTGTTGTTGCAAGCTGATAACTGTCGACCTTGGTGTTTTCACAGAGGCCTTATTCTTCTTCGACGAGGACCCGGACGCAGACGAAGGATCACCTCTTACCCCGGTAGCGTCCGCCCCAGACAGAGGTTGGGGCGGCCTCTCGGTATTAAGCGTTAGAGTTGCTGTGGGGTGAGATGACGTGAATGTGGGTTTGGGCTCTTCCATATCAAGCCCACTAACAACCATCGATGCCTCTACCTTGCTGCAGTTCCAGAACCTGATTTTCCTGTCGGCGCCGGCACTTACAATAAACCCAGGAGGCGCCCTCGTCTCATGCGTTTCCTCATATGCATCCAGGCCAACCGCAAAAGCACGAACTCCTCTATCAGCGCCCCCAGATCCTCCGGGCTCAAGGTGGTTAAGAGCGGTTGCAAAACGGCTCAACATTTGCTCCGGGTTCTCATCGTCAACGTTCCAGGGTTCGTATCCTCTCCCGCTGTCCTTACCACCTCCAGCACGGTAGACCTCTCTGCACTGGGTTTTCTCGCAATCCCAAACGGAAAGCTCTCCATGACCAGTGCCCCCGGCTGCTACGATCCATTTTCCGCGACCTTTCGATGGATGTATTGCTATCCTATGAATTGGTGTGGATCCAGGTAACCCCCACGCCTTCAAGCGAAGTTGGAACCTCAGGTCCCACATGTCAAGTATACCGTGGGATGTCCCAAGCACTAGCCAGTTGTGTCGCCTATCGATACAGAAAGCAGTAGGGGTTCCGTGGAACACAGGATTTTTCAGAGTATACAAGATCCGCATTGTCCTAAGGTCTAATGCATGTATATTTGACAAGTTGGTCGCAATGAGTAGAATCGAGTGATTTTCTGCAAATATGTTAGCCATAGATTTTTCTGCAATTACAATCATATAACCTACCCGCCTTGAAATGCTCCATCCAGACCGCAGACTCTCCTTTCTCCGGTAGCTGCCAATTCCTCATAAGCCTCAATTTCCCGTACTTAACTGCTGTCGCTGTCATTTGGAAGTCGACCTTGATGACATGAATTGTACCATCACTCGCGCCGCTAACAAAGCATCTCGTGTTCTCTACAAAACATAGTGCTTTCACCTGAACCGTTCCTGTGGTGCCATGTTTATAGGTTTGCCGAGCCTTAAACGTCACATTCTTCTCCAATCTGCTGGAATCCCATATTTTGACCGTGCCATCGTCTGAAGCAGTCAAGAAGAAGTTATGATCAGGTGCAACGATAACTCTGTTGATGGCAGCTGCATGTTCGCCGTACTGGGCTACCATAACCCCTTCCGGTTTCCATATTCCTCCCCCCGCTTGGCGACCGCTGCTCTTCTTGATTGGCTGTCTCCTCTGAACTGGAACTATTGTCGGGCCGAACTCGAGTATGTCACTAGGGTAATTCTGGAGATACATAGAGTCTAACAACTTCAAAATATGTGGGTCATTTCCTTCTGCTTTTCCCGTCAGCTTCACCAGACATAAAACCGACTCCCAGAGTTTATCTTACCATAGGAATGGGCTGCCCTAAAAGCAAATTCTTCGGGTTCGGCAACAATCTCAGCAGGTTTGGGTAAGTTCAGATCGCCGCCCTTCGCAAACGGATGCTCCACTCTACCGAACGCTGTCGCGGAAACAGTGCTAGTTTCCGGGGCAGCCTTAGATGCCTCCGCATTTCTTGCCAAGAGACTTAATGTGCTCGGCCTACGGCGAAGGGGGTTTCCATTTTCCATTGAACTTGCTGCAGTGGACGACTCACTGCTTCCAGCAACAGCCACGGGGGGCACGGCCAACGGTGTAGATAGCCCTGATGCTGGAGCACTCTCAGTGTCAAAACCGGCCGGGTTGGGAGTAGTTGGAGATCCAGAGCCCGAATTGTTGGTCCCAGCCTCCGAATTAAAACGGGATCGCATTATGTCCGTAATATCTACGCCTGCAGAGCGCTTCAATTGTAATCGAGAGGGTGTTCTTCGAGCAGAATTATCGATAGTCCTGGAGGCATCTAAGAGAGCATCGGCTATGGTGGCCGGGCGGGGATTCCCAGTAGCAGCATCCGTTGTTTGCATATTCAGATTGAAGAATGATTGGTTTTCATCAAAAAACACTGTGTGTGGTGTAATGCCAAGATCTTGGAGTGAGATTGTGTTCTTCGCCAGCGGTGGATTTCCACTAGAGAGCAATCGCGGCTTCGATAAAGCCATTCTCCATATGTACTCCCTCAGAGAAATAACCTTCCATTCATCATCAGGACCCATGCCTAAATTTCTCAGCTTCTCAATCCAGTTGATATCTTCCTCATTCTTTGGGACCCTTGCAAAGCCACCTAGCTGCAAATCATGGACCGGAACCCTTTGCAACGAATCCCCTATTGCCCCAAAGGTTCTCTGCTCCTGTGCACCTTGCCAGTATAACCCTTTCTTCGATTGTGTAGCCCAGGTGACCGCCATATCAAATACACGCCTAGATACCTACTCAAATAAACAATCTAAATTAGATAGTTAGTTTGAGATACAACTTACCGGTTTTTGAAGATGTTCAAGCATAGTCAATGCAGAGATGTTAACGACATCAGCTCTCAGAAATGGCCTCACAGTTGGGTTCACAATGCAATGTATGTCGGCCGGCGACAGCCACTTACTCGCGGTCGCGATAAATGCTACAGCGCCTTAATAGAAACATCAGCACTAATACTCGATCCGCCCCATGCCAGGGTGTATTTGATCTGAAACCCTACCTTGACGAATCCATATATTAGGGTGCATCGTAAAGCGACCGACTACGTTAATAAGTTCCCATATCTTACTCCTTTGGAATAGCCCAAGCTCTGCCATATTGGCAAGGGAACGAAGGACCTTCTCTACAACAAACTCCTCTGGGTCTGTGAGACTCTGTACCATTAGCGGCATGATGTACTCCTCCAAAGCAGTAACTCCAACATATGTTGCTACGCCAGTAATAGTCTCAAAAAATGCATTCCTAAGTTGCCAGTCTTTGTCGTTCAAATAAGTGTTCAGGTGACTGAGAATGACATCGTTGGCTTTACTGGTCCCGAAGAAAACACAGAGCATAGATACAGATCTGAGAAACGACCTTCGGACCCCAGAATCAATGTCTGTGAGTAGTAGCTTTGAGTGCTCCTGGAAATAAACAACCAAGTCATTCCTAGACAGGTCAAAGAGAGCCTGAAATGCTGACCCTACAGCAGATCCATCCTCGGCCTCCGGGTCTGCTGTAGGTAAAGATCCATCAGCGCGGAGAGCTTGAGCCATGTCAAGGAATCTCGAAGCACTATCGGCGAGAGAAGATAAACAGGAGGCGTATGTTGCTCTTATGAGGGGATTATTATGAGAGGCGAAATTTTGAAGCTTTGGTAAAATATAGTCGGGAAATACGTGCGCATTAACAGGGGTAATGACTTCAACAAGTTCCATCTATATTCAAACAGTTAATAAGGTAAGGTTGTGAGACACCCATAGAAAACCAAGAACCATACCAGCTGGGTAACTGTCCTCACAGCAGCCACTCGAACGATAATCGAATCATCGTTTAGTAACGCAACAAGGTAAGGTAAACATCTATCCAGTTTTGCTTCATCGGTAATCCTTTCTGCAAATGCGAGAAATATATCACACGCTCGCACTCTTGCTGTTGCTCTCGAAGTATTTCTTATTGACGATGCAATAAGACTCAAAAATATAAGGGTGCCATCATCAGTGCTCACCGGCCGCCTCCGCACAGCAGATGACTGGCGTTGATAATTTGGAATATCTAAACGAACAGGTATTATGCCATTTTTAGAAGCAGCTCTCTTTTCAGGAACTGCCGCCTCTTCTGATGTATCGAATCCAAGAAAAAAGGAAATCTTGTCAAAATCGTGATAAATCCTATTGATCCTATCATCTGCCTGTGTCCTTGTTCCCTGGTCTTCTGGAGAAGTAGATGCCCGCCCAGGGCTTGGATCCGTAATAAACCCAATATATTGATGAAGGAAGCTATAAAAATACTCCGGGAACGCTTTTCGGCGCCACAAGTTCAAATACTGCTCCGCCGAGTACCTCTTAGTAGGGTCAAGGTTGATCATGTGTTCAACTAGGCTGCGGATTTCCGGGTCTTCGATCTTCCCAAGGTAAGTTTGAGAGGGGTCATACTCACCCCTTCGATGTTTGAAGAGTTGTGACAGATTAAACAAAGGGGTACCCTCCAAGAATAGCTCCGCAATAACACATCCCAAGCTAAATATATCCATCTCATCCGTAACACTTGCATCCCCACTTATTTCCCCTGCATCAAGAAACCGTTCTGGGGCGACGTAACATATTCTCCGTCCAGAGGTATCAAAAAAGTATGAGAAGTCTGCAGGGTTGTCCTGCGGAAGCTGCGTCGGTTTAAATTTGGCGAAATCGGAGAGATAGATCCAATTCCAAGATGTGACGAGAATGTTCTCAGTTTTTATATCTCCATGATGAACACCCCTAGCATGACAATCACGAAGGCCGCAAAGAAGTTGGAAGGCAATCCAGCGTTTCTCAACCTCCTCCAGGAATGGCCGAGTACTAATTCTATCATAGAGACTGCTGTACAGGTATTGACGAACCAGGTAGCCGGCTCTTTCGGTTTCTATGATTCGTTGATGGGATAAGGCATTTGGTATATCGGCCAAAGCCTCTTGTTCACCTATAACCCCATCAGAACCGTAAAGCGGAACACTAGAGGGAGTGTGAGTGAGAGTGAGAAATACGTTCAAGTTTTATGCGATACTCTTCTAGTGAGAAGCTGGGTGTTGGCTTCAGAAAGATCTTGATAACAACAAGGCCGCCATCTGCATGTTTCGCCTTGATTGTTTTTAAGAAACGGCTAGTCCCTAAGGATTTCTCATAACTGATGTCGGATAGCTCGGCAATATCGATACCAGCACCGCCGACATTTCGATCAGGAAGGGCAGAATAATTTTGGCCCATCTTACCCTCTCGAGAGTTCGCTGGAATTAGGGCCAAGGATATTCTGGGTGTGTAACGTTAAGCGCATAAATGATGAAGCTCAAGAGTGTTTCCTTCGGCCGTTGGGAATAAAGGCTGATAGCCAGGTAGGTTTTATGCGAGTCCTGTAACATTCTACGGTGGACAAGTATCCGGTATGATAGCTCATAGAAAGTCTGAAGCTTCGACCAGCCCGAACCCTAACCCTTATCATGTCATATGCTGAGCCGCGAACCCAAGGGGAGGGCCCCAGTAACTGGCCGAAACACTGAGAATAAAAAACTCACCCACTCCCAATGGTGTAAACCAATATCATACCACTCTCTCCCTATTCCTCCTTCACCACATCAATCAGCAGTGGAAAAAAGTGAAGATTTTAGAGGAGCGGTCTCATTCAGAATCGAAATCTTATCAGATTTCACACAACACTAAGGGTTAGGGGTCCACACCCATACCCACCGCCCAAGCGATTACTGTATTAACGATGATCTTTTCTTGATGTTAGTCCTAGAGTGCACTGCTTTCTATATCGTCACAAGCCGCTATCCCGTCTTCCATCGCAAGAAGTAACCTTTGCTATGGCGCCCTCCAAAATAAAACCCTCCCAGTTAGCAGATGCAGTTCTTAGCTCAGTCCTTGACGGTTCATATCCAGATTCTGATGACGTTGCAGGAGCTGTCCTCGAAGCCTCAGCACTCCCGGAAATTATCGCCTCCCTACAAAAGGCTAGAGAAAGCCTCTATGTACAATTTCCCCTCAGCCTGTGCCCATTACAAGCTATGCTAAATGTTGCCAGGATGAAGTACGAACTGTAAGCCGAGAAAACGGCCCTGAGGTTGATTCATGGATATCACAAGCCCGAAGACTCCACAAAGATATCGAATCATCCAAAACAAAGGCAGATGAAATAATACGGCTAGCGGAACAGGAGAAGCGGCTCAATCTAGAACTTGAAGATTCCACTATGCAGGCTCGATTACTAGTTTCCGAAATCAATTTCAACGAGGCTTTAACGGAGATGTTATCAAGGCTACAGTTAATTGACCTTACCTTATCCCAAGTCAAGCATTTATTGAATACTGGGGAACTTTGTCAGGCGATTGAGGCTCTTGATAATGTCGAGGTTGCTATAGAAAAGCTACCCGTGTCTGGAGAAACGATCGTTATCAGCTTAATAAAAGAGAAGGCAAAGGGCTTGAGATCCATGTTAGCTACCAAAATAGAGGACTGCTGGAAAGATCTTTTGAAGATCGATCCCCGAAAGAGCGAGATTTCGATCTATAGAGACGCAGCAGGTAAGAAAAATTAGCCGACCCTCTAATCTTAACAAACTAATATCAGATATAAGGCTCCGGTACATCCGCCAAAAATGTCATTGAAGCTCTGAAGAAACTGGATCTTCTCAGCGGAAAAATAGACCACTTACATCACCAAATCGACACGCTGCTCGTCGCTCCTCGACTTAATTTGCTAAAAGGTCCAGCTCCTACATTCTCGGTGGGTGGGAATACCTTACGCATGAGTGGGAACACCAACGACTTAAGCGCAACACGTATGTTTAACGACCTACGCCAAATGATTACCTTCTTCAACAGAAACCTTCCGTCGGGAATTACCCCGGTATTCTCCCGTATCTTTATACCCAACCTAACCACACGATTAATGTCTTCTTTATCATCCTCTGTGCCCTCATCGTTAGACGATTTGCCAAAATTTGAAGCACTTCTTAAAGAAACGAGAGAATTTGAAAACTTTTTGCACCAGATATCTTGGACAAAAGAGACAGAATTGCGAGAATGGACCGAGAGAGCACCGAAAGTATGGCTGTCAAAGAGAAGAGAGACTTCGTTAGACAAAGCCAGGCAAATATTATCTCGTGGGACTAGTACTGTTAAGGTCGTAGAAAGAACAGAGACACAAAAGATGAAGGTCACTCCCCCCACCGAAAGAAGGAAGTCAGCAGGTGCGCCAATGGAAGATGTCTGGAATAACGATTCCGGGTGGGGAGATGGGGATACGCCTGTAGATACTGCTGCCGCGGCGAAATCGCTGCAAATCGACATAGATGACGATGATGCTAGCGGTTGGGGCTTAGACGAGGATATCGACATCGAAGACGAAGAGCAAAAGGAAGACGAGAAATCCAGCAAGCCAGCAGATTTCCCAACTGAGGAGGATGGTTTGGATAATCTTGATTGGGGGGAATGGGGAGAAGACGACCCAGGAATCGAAGCTCAAGAGCCTACCTCACCTTCTGACGCAGCTCCAGCGGGGAAGCCAACTGAATCTCAGCCAGCAAAAAGACCTTCAAGTTCTCATTCTAGAAATATCACACTTAGGGAAAGCTATACAGTTACCTTAGTGCCCGATGCAATCGTGGAGATCATCGTCCAAGTAGTCGACGAAGCGAAGCGATTATCAACTATGCCCCCCTCTTCTGTCACACCAGCTGCTCCTGGCATGTTGTCAATTCCTTCTCTCGTAATCGCCGTCTACCGGGCACTAGCACCGACTTCCTATTCCACTAACATATCATCTAACATGTACGTCTACAACGACTGTGTTCAGATTGCCGATCAGTTACAAGGCTTAGAGGTTACAGCAGAACTAATTCACCCAAACAATAACTGGGATACCGACATCAATCTCATCCGATCCCTTGGCAAACGCCATTACGCCAGAGAGATAGGCATTCAACGAACAATACTATGCGACTTCCTCGATGGTGCACAAGGTTTCGTGGGCTGCACCAACTTCCCCCGATCGGCAGACTGCCAAACAGCGATCTCATCAGTAGTCGCCCGGATAAAGGAAATCCACACTAGCTGGTCCCAAGTGCTTTCACCATCAGTACTCTTCCAGTCTGTCGGTCTGCTTCTGAATACTGTTGTTACAAAGCTTATCAACGACATCGAGGACATTCCCGACATTCCAGCCGCAGACTCCGAGAAGTTATGTGCACTCTTCGAAGAAATTGCGACACTGGAAAGCCTATTCCCCGACGCGCCCGGTGGAGCAGGAGTTTCCACAACCGGGTTTCATTGCAAGAACTGGCTCAAATTCCGGTTCCTGCAGCAAATCCTAGATAGCAGGATCGCGGATATCTTGTACATGTTCAGAGAAGGGCACCTGGAGGGGTTTGAAACGGAGGAGTTAGTAGATCTTGTCAAAGCGCTGTTTGCGGATAACGATAATCGGAGAAAGTGTATTGATGAGATTCGGAGTGGGGGGCACTAGCATTTGGGAAGTTTTATAATAGGTTAATGGGTGTGCTGCAGCGTTTTTACATCGGTTGAATAGTGATGGAGGCGCATATATGCATAATTAATGGGAGAGGATACGAGTTTATTAGGTTCAAGTTACAAGTATTCGATATAGGTTTGATAGACTGAGGGCCTTTATTAAAAAAAGCCGAATGAGAAGGAGTGGCCAGAAGCAGGTTCAGCACGGATTCAATGAATCACTAGCGACTCAAATCGTCCACCAGTCAACATACTGTAAGAGCTCGTAAAAACGGACCATGTCTGGGTAATCCAAAATTCCCCCCACTGGAAATGGAGTGATCACACCAAAAAAAAAAATACCTACTTTCCAGAGCAGATAAGAAAAAACACCAGACTTTATGATACTAGGCAACTCGAGCGGTTCAATAATCAGATTTCATGACACTGCTAGAACCTAACCGTTACATCACCCTATATCGCCCACCTTTAGAGTGTGACCCTGCTAAACTCAATTTACACCGCTGTAATAAATCATCCAAAAAAGAGATTGAGGGGTAAATTTCCCTACGAAGCGATCAGATTTACTACCTATAAAAGAAGATACCAATAAACCTCTTCTACATCCTAGGAAAGGGGAGGAACGGTAACCCACAGTTCCTATCATTGACCTAAGCAAACAAATTAGCTAGGCTAGGGATTTATCTTCTACTATAAACAGATACAACAAACACAGTACGATAATAACAAATAGGCGATATCTCAAGGCATATCTCTATTCTTTTCTCACATCTTCAGCGACACTCTAACCCTCTACACCTTTTTCCGAAGGAAAACGACACACATCCCATTCTTAATTGACCTCAAAGAAACACAACATAACAAGTTCCAACATGAGCCATACAAGAACCCGCAGTGTCAACGCCAAAATTCAATATTCCAATGTTACACGCTACCTAGGCCTCTGGGCCGCAACCTAGTACCAATCGCCTGAGGGGCCTGAGATTGCAAACCAGCATTACCTACGAACAATGTCAGCATCACTACACACAGCCTCCTCCATAAGGAGGACAACCTTTAATCAATCACTTACCAAGACCGGCTTCCAACTCATCGATTGTAACCTTGGGTCTCATGTTCGCGGCCCTAACTTCATCCCTCTCCTTCTGCAACTCTGCAATCTCCTTTTCCAACTCTGCAATCCGACGATTCAAGCCCGCGATTACATCCGTAGCCCTCTGATGCGCCGTCCTAGCAATCTCTCTCCTGAAAAAAGGAAAGAAAAAAACCACGCACCCCGTTAGTGGAAAAACTTTCGTAATCGTAGATCAATCCATACCCTTTACACACACCCTCCTTTTGCTTAACCTCTTTTTCCAGAATATCCCAAAGTTTATTACCGGCCCCTTTCAACTCAATCCCCTCTGTACGAACGAACTCGAACACTGCCATTCGCACGTCGAACCGAACCCCGCGGCCCGGACTGCTCTGGACGCTTCGGGAAAACGGGCTTGGCCAGGGCCCCGGCGTCCGCGAAGCGGCCCCCGCACCCGCGGCTCTCGGTGGGGTGGTTGGTCCGTTATTTGGGCCGAAGAGCCGCCGGCAGGGGGACGGAGCTGGTGAGAGCGAAGGAGTGACTGTATCGTTATCACTGCCACATCCGTCTGCGTCCGTCTCGCTAGGAGATGGGGCTATGGAGCGGTGGTCCCATGTTCCCGTAGTCGCTCCTACAGCCTTTCTAGAGGGAGTAGAAGGAGAAGGAGGGGGTTTGGGGGTGGAGGCTCGGGAGGGGTTACTGGTTGAATAGGGGTTTTTCGTCACTCGGTTTGTCCTACGGTGTTTGTGGGGGCTGGACTTTTGTTCTAATACTTCATTAGAGGGCGACGACTCACGCCGACGCTTGGCTCGGGAGGGAGGGAGTGGTGAGGCTGGGGCTTCGGAAGGGAGAAGCACAGGAGCGGTGGTTTCAGAATAACAGGTGCCGGACCTAGTTCTGCTAGAGACCATCTTTCTTGAGAGTGGGGTAGGCCATGATAGTCGTGATTGCCTCAGATATTTTGGAGTTGTTGAGGTTGCGACCGCCGCTACTGCTGTAACTACTCCCTGGAGCGCACGCACTTTGCTCTCGCTAAAGCTGTAACCTTTTGCCGCCTCCGCAACCTGAGCATGTTCTACCCAGACGAAAAAATTGCAAGACGAATTGCCCTTGCCTTTCTCGCAGGCGTAGACTGCCTCCTCGCTACAGGCATTAGAAGAAAAAACATCATCGCTTTCAAGCCCTCGACAACACTCACATTTTCTGCCTCGATTTCGAGCCGTATTTGCTGTGAGCACTGGTGCCAGACCCCTTTACCCCCATGGTTGATGATATTAGTTCATGACATCACGTTTATTTGTTTATAATCATCGTAAGCTTGATGTTGGAAGGTTCATGGTGTTGCAAACCTTGGATTGCAGTTGCCTAGAGGGAATTTCAGCGTCAACAAACAAAGGCCTTTACTACGCAGGAGCTCAGAAGGGCTTAACTTACACATCCAGCCATTTTCTTGTAGGTTCTTTGAACTCGTGTTGCGGGGCCACACTATCCCAGCACCGGGCACTGGCGTCTTTCGGGGGGGCGGGGTTTTGAACATGATAATTCTCGCAATATGGATAGGATCTTGAATTGTAGATAGATAGATCGTCCGGATAGCTACAAGTTATTGAGTATGAATGAACGAAGGATTTGTGTCTGCTTTTGTATTATTATCTCTCCTGTGTGTACAGCTCACTACTGCAGTACCGGTTATTATTCCCGTTTGTTTACATTGGTCACATTGGCAGTCTGCCTGCGGGTAAATACTACTCGAGTAATACACAGTTGTACGAGGCTGGTTATAAAACTGATGAGCAGCATGGCATGTAACAAACCAAACCATCACACTTCACACTTTCCGTTCAATGCATTCTGAAACTGTAAAAAAAATTGAATAAATGATGGTATGGCCCAAAATTCTTTCAATTATCTTCGCTATCGCACAAGTACAGTACAAGCAGAGTTGAAGCTGGGAACCGCGCCAAGCCTTGCCATTCTCCATAAAAAATTGTCAGAAATTGCGCCAAGACCAATGTACCCACCATAGCACTCTTGATAATTCCCCAGCCAGTTTAGATAGAGAGTTCTGAAGGGTTGGAAAGTAAAACCCAGGGAATAGTTTCACATATGATATAGATAAATGTTTAATTTAAGTTGCTTTACTGAATCAGTGGTTGGAAGGCCATGAATACGGCTATTTTCTGCGGAAAACCCTTACCGTACTGCTCATCATTTCTGGCGCCAGCCTCGTACGAGTACATATTGCCCCAGCCCAAAACGTCCACGGCCAAGAAATATATGGATGACTAAGAAAACATGGCTGACCATGGGAAACACTCATAAACCGCACGAAAACTGTTTTCCTTCAAATTTATACATAGATTGGTATTATACAACCCAAAACGGTAGAAATTAGAAGTATCAGAAACACTAAACATGTCACCCAGTGAAATGCCGTATGTTCTCATCCCTGGGCGGCTCTCACACGGCAATCACTTGTAAAATTTAACGATACAATTGCATCGATACTGTGCTCTCATATACGCGTATCAGTGCGTATTCTTGAGCCAATGGGTTCCTTCTGATACGTCTTACCCGGCCTTATAAATTCCCATTAGCATTCAAGCTGTATATAAGCACACTCTTTCCCAGCTCTTCTCCTATCCCTCGATTCACCTTTCGCCGCACTCTCTTCCTTTCCTGCTATTTACAATCGCCTGGTTGCCAGCTCGCTCGCTTACTAACCGGTCGCAAAATCCCCACAAAAAGGTCGCCAAAGAAGAAAGGAAAAACCCCCGGACAACCAAGCAAAATTCATGGATATGCGCGACAGCTTCATTGACCGCGAAGCGGAAATGGATGACGATGATGAGCTCGATCAGGAAGCATTTGATGAGGATGCCGGTGAAGCGCGCAGGAAAGTCGGCAAGTCGAATAAACCACCGAAAGACTTTGACGATAGCAGCGAGGAAGAGGATGATGATGACGACGAGGAAGCGGCAAAGGTTGTCCCAGCCCCCTGGCTGAGTCATAGGGAGTGCATTTCTGACCGGGGATACAGATTCGCGAGGGCTTTATCGTTGACGATGAAGAGGAAGATGAGGAGGAAGAGCAGGCGGACGGGTCTATGGTTCTGGTCAAGAAACGCAAGAAGAAGAGAAGAAGACCCAACCGGGAAGATGAGGAGGAGGAAGGCCTAGACGAAGATGATCTTGACTTGGTCTTGGAGAATACCGGTCATGAGATTGATAGATCTAGCCAGGTTCGTCGCCCAACTCATCATTCCCCCAGCCACTACTACAATAGCTCCCCAAACTTACTTACATACCGGATTTTTCTTAAGAGTAAATTCAAACGATTGAAGCGTGGAAGAGAAGAAGCCGAAAAACGCCGTCGACAGCACTCTCGCGATCTGGAAGAAATCTTCTCCGACGAAGAAGACGCACCTGGTGAACCCGATGACGACGACGAAGGCCTCGACAATCGCCGCGGTGGTGAGAATGAGTTTGAAGACTTCATTGAAGAGGATGAGATGTCCGAAGACGAACGCGGCGGAGGTGGTAGCGATGATGACATGCAAATGGTCAGACGACGGAGAAGAGAGAGCAATCAGCACCAAGGAAGCTTTGCCCCCCAGCGCCTGGGGCTGCGTGAGGGTGCTATCTCGGATATGCATGACATCTTCGGAAGAGGTGATGAATACGACTTTGCGCTCGTGACAGAGGACGATCCAGAAGAAGAGGAAGAGAGTAGGGAAAAGGAGTTGGAGTTGAAGGATGTTTTCGAACCGAGCGAGTTGGCAGAGCGTATGCTCACGGATGAAGATAATGCGATCCGCCAAACCGATGAGCCGGAGCGATTTCAATTGGCCAGGAAGCCGTTTGCGCATCTCAAGATTGGCGAAAGTGAACTCGAGCAGGAAACCGAATGGATCTCCAAGTTTGTTCTAGCCAAAAAGAACTTGCCACCACACCAGGAGGAGCCCTTGATGAAAACGATCAGGAGTGTATTGGAGTTCATTGTAGTCGAACAGATGGAAGTTCCGTTCATATACCAGCATAGGAAGGACTACCTGATCCATACAGAGAGGGTACCTACGCGTCGTCACGACGATGGGGAAACTGGATACGAGATCGAAGCTACCAAACTCCTCACACAGGACGATCTTTGGGAGATTCTTGAATTGGACCTTAAGTTCAGAGCCTTCCTTGATAAATGTCGGGCATATGAGAAAACCTATTCCAGTCTCAAAAATGTTACGGATACCTCAGATGATGTTGAGGCAGAGACCGGGCTCCAACGTACGGAAACAATCGAGCAAATACAGGATCTACACGATTACATTCATTTCCGCTACCACTCCCAGCTAAAAGACATTGCCATCACCAATGGCGAGGGTCGCGGAAACGGCTATAGGAGGCCAGGGAGTAGTAAGACTCTCTATGAGCGTATCCGTAACGGAAAGGTTTACGGTATGGTCCGTGCGTTCGGTTTATCTGCAGCGCAGTTTGCGATGAATGTACGCTTCGACCAAAAACGGGAATACGCCGAGGATCCTCACGACTATCCCCATGTAATCTCAGATCAGTACATTGACGATCCCGAGTTCCCAACTGGGGAGTCGGTATTGCAGGCGGCCAAGCTCATGCTCGCTGAAGAACTTTTCACAAATCCAACTTTAAGGAGGTCAATGAGAGATAAATGGTTCATAAGGGGCACAATTCACGTTGACGTGACGGAGAAGGGCGTCCGCCAGATTGATGAGCAGCATCAGTACTATGTAGATCCCCCCCCCGCAAATTTCTCCTAAGATGCTAATTTTCTACAGGAATTCAAATATCTCAGGAATCAAACTATCCGGTCGATTGCAGTACACCCTGCAATGTACCTGCGTATGATGAAAGCTGAGCAAGAAGGCTATGTCAACGTAAATGTCAACCTAGATGGTGAAGACAAGTTCACCCGGCGATTGTACGAGTACATGACATCTGAAAACGTCAGCGATATGGCAGAGTCTTGGAACAAGGAACGAAAGGAAGTCATTGATATGGCGATGGGAAAATTCAAGTTAATGTTTCAGAAGGCTATCAAGGATGAATTACGAACTGCTTGCGAGGATGCTATCGCGGCCGAGTGCCGTAGATCCTATCTTAAGGTAATATTTCCCCGTTCAATATCTGAAAAAATGATGAACTAATCATTCTTGCAGAAACTCGACCAAGCGCCCTACAAGCCGAAGGCACTGAAACTTGGTGAAATCCCGCGAGTCTTTGCCTTCTCGAATGGATACGGAGAGAGGGGCCGGGATGCTATTGTCGGTGTCTTCAGGGACGAAGATGGAAGACTTCTCGAGACCGTCAAGTTTACTGATCTCAAGGATGACACGTCTCGAACCAACTTTATTGAAGTTCTCAATCGCCGTAAACCCGATGTTATCGCCGTAGCAGGTTTCAGTGTACAAACCCATAAGCTTGTTGAGGAGATTCGCGGTATCGTCGAGGAGGAGGACATCAATGTTGTCGGTGACGAAGTGGATGATAGATCCCCGACTGAAGTGATGTTGGTGAACGATGAGGTAGCTCGTCTGTACCAGAACAGCGACCGTGCTGCCGTAGACCATCCAGAACTTCCACCGCTTTCACGATATTGTGTAGCCCTCGCTAAATACGTTCAGAACCCTCTCTTGGAATACGCTGCATTGGGTAAAAATATTGTCTCCATCGCTTTCCACCCTGCACAACAGCTTTTGCCCGAACACAAGCTCCAGAAAGCTCTTGAAACTGCTATGGTGGATATGGTGAATCTGGTTGGTGTGGATCTCAATGAAGCTGCCAGTAAGCCATATGTTGCAAACTTGCTTCAGTACGTTTGTGGTTTCGGTCCCCGGAAGGCAGTTAGCGTCATGAAGGTTGTTCAAGCAAACGTAAGTCGCAATCGCAATACCCAGCTATTCAACCACTAATTCATTCAATAGGGCGGACGAGTATCAAGTCGTCTTGAATTGCTCGGAGATCGCGACAAGAATTTTCTACAAGTTGTCGGTCCAACAGTCTTTATCAACTGTGCTAGTTTCCTCATTATACCCCATGATCCAGCGGACCGGAACTCTGACTATCTCGACAATACCAGAGTACATCCTGAAGATTACGACTTGGGGCGTAAGATGGCAGCAGATGCTCTCGATATCGACGAGGAGGATGTTGCGACCATGGTAACAGAAGGTGGTACCGGTGCCGTTATCAACGAGCTCATCAACGGGCAGGATGAGAAGGTAAACGAGTTGAGTCTTGAGGATTATGCCGAGGAACTCGAGCGCAACTTCAATCAAAAGAAACGTGCTACTCTTGAGACCATCAGAGCAGAATTGCAGCATGCTTACGAAGAGCTTCGAAACAAGTATCAGAAGCTCACCACTGACGAAATATTCACTATGCTCACTGGTGAGACAAAGGAGACATTAGCCGCTGGCATGGTCGTTCCAGTTGCCATTAGGCGAGTTACAGATAGGTATTGTGCTGTTCGGCTCGCTTGTGGAATAGATGGAAACGTTTCGTTGGATGAGATGCATGATGGCTCTCCACATTTTCTCCCAACCAATCTCTACCATGTTGGACAGACGGTACAGGCGAGGATTGAAAAGCTTAATGAGGAAACCTTTTTCTCAGAGCTCTCCTTCCGCGAAGACAAGATTAGGAATCCATTGGTCAAGCGGATCGAGTTCCTACCTGATGAATGGGATGACGTACGGGAGGAGCGAGACAAGGCAAGATTGTCAGTGGTCAACCAGGAGCAGACACGTACAGCCAGGGTTATCAAACATCCCCTTTTTAAGCCGTACAACAGCAGGCAAGCGCAGGAATTCTTAGCTGGCCAATCCCGCGGCGATGCTATCATTCGACCTTCTTCCAATGGTCCGGACCACATTGCAGTTACCTGGAAGGTATCCGATGGCATCTACCAGCATATAGACGTGCTTGAATTGGATAAGGACAATGAGTTTACTGTTGGTAAAACGCTAAAGGTATCCGGCAAATTCTCGTATAGCGACTTGGACGAATTGATTGTTACGCACGTCAAGGCCATGGCCAAAAAGGTGGACGAACTGAGTCATCATTCGAAGTTCATTCAGGGAACCAAAGCAGAAGCTGGTAAGCTTTCCTTTATATAACCGCATTTACACACACTCATCTCGCACAGAAAAATGGTTGGAAAAATACTGCGAAGCCAACCCGAAGAGGTCAATGTATGGCTTTTGCTTTGATACTCAGCGCCCAGGCTACTTTCACTTGCTCTACAAGGCCGGCGCCAATGCCCGCATTGGAAGCTGGGTAAGATTTCTCCTGATTGATAACATTCCACACTCGCTAACCTTTCTCATAGCCCGTCAAAATCATCCCTCACGCCTTCCAACTCAGGGACACCCCATTCCCAGATGTCATGACACTCTGCAACGTAAGTTTTACCTACCTCCTCTCCGCTCCCCTATACCCCCAACGCCCTAACAAAAAACGACCAGGGCTTCAAAACCATGTTCCACCACGACTCCCAAAAATCCCGATCGCGCATTTAAAACTTTCACGGACAGAAATTGCATTTACTTAGTCACCTGCTCTTTTTCTATCCGATTTGATTCCTTGTACATTATTTCCATTTTTCACTTCAATAGGTTTCGGAGTTTGTTCTTCCCTTTTTTTTTTTACCCCATCTCGGTATCGATCCAGTTTGCATCAGAAAAAACTTAAATCTCGTTTTCATAACCCAAGACTGAGTAGCCCGGCTCACTCCCCATTGAGCGAATAAGAAACAAACTCGCAGCGGGAAGGGTGATGAGGGGGGTGGGCTTGCTTGTGCTCTAGTATTCTCCATTTTATACTTTCATCTTGTTTCGTTATTCACTTTCTACTTTCCGCCCCATTCTTTTCGCCTTTCTAGAAATCCATCTTATTACCCCTTTTTACGTGTATTTTAGGTTACACCACAGTAGCCAGCCAGCAAGTGCTCGAGCACTGTGCGAGTACCGGTAGTAGCAAAGGAACAAGCGCCCATCAGACAGTTAGTGAACGGTTTATTTAGGTTAATCTGAAAAATAATCCCTATCTTGTACCATAACATCTCCCCATGTATGATATCAATCATATCACAAGTATCATACGGTACCGTAGGAGCCCATTAACCGGATCGAGCAAGACATATTTGGGTCATTAACCTCAAATAATTGCCACAACTTCTCGCCAGACCTTGCATTGTATCATATCACAAAAGTACTCGTACTGTACATGTACAGTACAGTACTGTACTCACCATACACGCCCCCACCATACCGCACTCTATCACACCCCTCTTTATCGAGAAAACGTTTGACCCTCCCACCACCGTAGAAAATTTCCTTTATCGAACCCTCTTCAAATCTTCGCAAAACGGAAAAAAGCATCAATCCCCAAGCCCTATCCTGCACGCCCGTATCACAAAACGTTATCCTTCCGAGCTATACCGCGTTCACGTTGCACCCTTCCATCGATATGATATGATAGATTTTTTTCGTTCCCATCACAATCATCGGTACGAACACCAGTAAACTTTTTTCCATGCCTTTCGTCAAGCGACCGGGTTTTACTACAGAATTTCATATCCAAAAGAAAACCGGTTTCCTTTCTTTTTTTTATAATCTATCGCCCCCACGCGGGTACGCACGCGGCACCGGCACGATATTATCTATTATCTCATCAGTCCTTACTTACTCGTACACAGCCCCCCTCCCACAAGCCAGGTAATTTCATTTCATTCTTCCTTCCTTGCCCGGCTCTATCGAAACACCGTTTCCTGCCATACTCCACTCCAAGATTACAGTATCTGAATCCTGGTTTTATTTCTCACGTGTCATTGCACAGTAGTCTATGGTAAAAGGGCTTGCACAAATACTCGTAGTGTGAGAGGTGTTCCTTGCGGCGAGGGTCTGATATCATGTGCGGCACCGGTGGCGATGGGATTGGATCGGCGGGGGCGAAGGGTTGGGATTTGGGAGGCTTCGTGTCCTTGTATAGGGGGCACCGTATTACGGGGGGTGCGGTTTGGTTGGTGGTTTGGGTTCCGGGTTGGGCCGGGATCCTGGCTCTATTGGGGGGTGGGAACTTGGAAGTGCACCTACGAGTACTGTAGACTACCGTAGTCCGGCACTCGCTCGTAGGGGCTGGGAGCGAGTGATAGTTTGTAAGTGTATTTATTTCTTTGGGATCATGCTTTTATACCAATACCGATACCAACACTGGGGCCATTTCGTCTCCGTCCGAGCATCGTACCCAACCAGAGGCGTCTGGACACGGGGATCAGAAATTCGCATGGTAAATTATCAGAAATGTCAAGGTACCTCGCGAGGGACACTTGCACGGGTATCATACAGAGGTGACTAACGTACCGTAAAGAGATGATGCTCATCTCATGAGCCAACACCAATCCTACCTCCCGCCATCCCGTACGAGCACAAGCACTCGAGTACCGTGCCGGTACCGCATCTCATCGCATCACATAAATTCAATATCGTATCCGTCGCAGATCAGGGGCTCCCGTGAAACCGTATTCCATGCGAATACCGGTAACGGATACGGTAGTTTATCCCGCTCCAGCAATAACCAGCACAAGCACAAACACCAACCCAAAGCACTGCAAAAAGCGTGCTTGTCCGTGCTGCACTCGTACACTCCCCAACTCGTAGAAAAATAACAGTTGAGAGGAAAAAGAGCGTAAGAGAGGTTGCGCTATTGACGGTATGATACTCGTATCATAGTGCCTACGGTACCCACCCTATCATATCAGCGATATTCTCTCGCCGATCCCGCGGATATGGTACCGCAGGGCGGTTCTATCAACTACCGGTGTTTATTTCCGCAGGCGGAGGGAGTCACGGTAGTTGGGAAGTCGAATACCGGTAGTGGTCACTTGTAACGCCCCGCCATGCAGTTCCTCCAGGTAAGGCAAATTCCAATTCCGCTTCCTGCAAAAACCACCCTCATCAAATGATGCATCTGCACCCGTCGCCGCCGTGCGTGTGCGTTTGCTCCGAAAATAGAGTAGGGAATTGATTTACCAACTAATTAACTCCTCTTATCCGTGATGTTCTAGGACAAGATGGGGCGGTCGCCCGCACCGAATGGAGCGGTATTATACCTTGCGCGTACAAGTACTCTCACTTTCCTTCCCCCCTTCCCTTCCTTCAGGTCAGGTAAAGTAGAATACGGTACGGGGGGGGGGATGGGGTGTCTCCTTCTAGAAGGGTGACCGATGGGCCATCACTATCACAGCAATTCAGTTCTCATGGATTAGCAGCGCGCGTGGAGAGTGCGCGGATGTTTGGAGCTGTGGGTGGGGCGAATGAGGTTACGCATAATCATCGGAATGAGTTACTGTAATGATCGAGTGAAACCGGGAAGGATAGGATATAGGGAGAGGTTTCATTCTTTGCTTTTCATTCAGATGTTTGGCGGTGGTGCACTGGTAGGTGCAGGCGAGTGAGAAATGTAACTCATGCTATGATACATTTACGGGCTTCCTACCGTATTTGTAAGGGGGGTTGGGTTCGCTTATGCTGTGGGCGGGCGTTCCTCGTACTAGGGGTATTCAAAATTGAAAAACTTGAAAAACCTTAGCGTACTTCATCGTCTCACGTAAGCTTGGCACATCCAGAAAGCGTTAACTTACCATAACTTTAGATTACTAGACAATATTTTTTTTTCTGGTCAATACGGAGGTCAAGAGGTCGGTAACAGGTAAATATGAGTACCGAGTAACAGAATACGTAAAGATTACATAATTACTTTTGAAAGAATGTAAGATGTATCACGCAGAGAAATATGAGACAATCAAAGAACAACAATCTGGAAAGGATGCCACGAACTTCTGAGAAAGCAAGAATCATCCATCAACTTCATGATATATGGTTATCGAATACCATAGTTCAAACTATATTTGACAATGGCGATGATTTGTCGCTCTTTTTTGCTTGCCTCAATCCTTCACGTTTAGTACAAGACCAATTTCGGAACTCGAAAGACTTCAACTCGTACCTATTATTTGTTATGTTGAATGCTTCTGTGATACCACCAAATTCCACAAGCGGCAGTATACTACAACTGTGTTTTGATGGAAATGAGGAAGGATTAGGCGAGGATAAAATGGAGGTTATTGAACTGCTTGGACTTGGAGCACCGATGATACGTTATTTCATGCCACGAGAACCAATACCACGTATTGAGTATATGTTTAATCATCATGTAAGTAATATATTGAATCTAAAATGGTTTTAACAAGAAAGAAATGAAGTTAACATAAGTTAGATCTATACAATGTCCGAAGATAGATTCACCGCATTTTTTCGAATGAAACGAACCTCCTTCAACCAATTATTCCTGCTTATCCATGACGATCCCATTTTTAAAAACGAATCCCATCATCCACAAGTCTCACCTGCCATTCAGTTAGCGACCACTTTGTATTTTATGGGTTTTAGCGGTGTATCAACAGTTCGTGGAGCAGCCCAGTTGGGAATAGGCGAAGGCACGGCAAGACTTTATTGTAATCGAACAATATCGTCTTTGGTTCGACTACTTCCACGCATGATTAAATGGCCAGCACCAGCAAGTAGGGAATTTTGGGATATGAGAAGTAGGATAGAAGGGGATTGTGGGTTTCCAGGTTGTGTTGGATTTCTGGATGGTACGGATATGATTCTGTGATATGGACCCTCATATCACGGTGAAACCTATTTCAATAGGAAGAAGAAATACGCATTGAACGTACAAGCTATTTGTGACAGTAATCGCAGATTCATATTCGTCACGAGTGGCTTCCCAGCCTCTGTTGGAGATGCAACAGTTTTTGGGACTTCGTCATTTTTTAAACAACCAAATTCTTTTTTTTCACGACCGGACGAGTACATTTTAGCAGACAAGGCATATCGAGTCACACGGCGCTGTATGACACCTTATAAAGAACCACTTGGAAGTTAAGAGTTGGGGGGATATAAGAATTTCAACAGGAGATTATCTGAGGCACGGATTAAGATCGAGCATGCCTTCGGTGTTTTGAAAAACCGATGGTCTTCATTGAGAGAAATACCAATCAGAATAACTAATTCAAATGATCATGTACGAGTAGTAGCTTGGATAATGGCCTGTATAGTACTATATAATTTCCTTTGTAATAAAGAAAATGATGAGCAGTGGCGGCCTCCACGAGTAGGTGAAAGAG
>QLOI01001381.1:0-40162 GCA_003313605.1 Tuber umbilicatum
TCAAACGATACTTAAAACAACAAGTAAAACAAACTAAGTATCAAACGATACTTAAAACAACAAACTAAATATAACCAAGTACCCGTACCGGTTACATTAGGTATTAGATGTACCGGCCGCGGAAACTCACACTGGATATAAATATAAGAGTTCCTCCCCAGCTATTAGACGGACAGCAACAGAGAGGAGATCTCATCAATATAACAAGTTATTGTCTACACCTCATACTCTTAGTAGTTTTAGCGAAAACGAGTATTAGCGCTTAAATTACGACGCCTTCCTGACACTACTCTGTTATTGAACACTTAAAACACTTAACCTTACTCTACTGAGCTCTGATTTGGTTACCCGTAACACTACCTCACAATACCAAACGAGAGGCTCATGCTGTCTTCATGTCCCAATGATGACAGGTGTACTGTCCATTCCTACAATACGACCGTCACCACTCACTATATATAGTAAGTCATTCTAACCATACAAGAAACCCATTATGTGTCATCACCAATCCAGTAACACCACCGTAAACACTTATCCAAAATCTCCAGGAACACTAACCACTGTATACGTATTGGTAACACAAAACAACATATTAGTGATACTTTTATCCCCGCAAGTATTTCCTCTCTTGCCTAATGTAAGTCTTGCCAATCCTCAGATGTTTATTCCGCACAATTTTGGGGGGAATGTATGCAATAAAAGAGCCAATTTTATCTTTGATCGGACACTATTTTAGGGACTGTGAAGGATGGGATCTTGGGTAATTTTATATAGTAGACTCGGAGTTGGTTGATATAATTCTTGCGGGTGGAGAAAAAGGGGGGGCGACCGTGGTTTTGAAGTCCAGTTCGTAAAGACCAAATTTAGTACAATCAACTCACATAACGGCAGTATTGTCTGTGAAGCCATCAAGGTTGTGGGTTACCGTATAGACCTCAAGTGGCCGATGGCTGAATGGAGCTGCAGTGAAAGTGGTTAATATTTTGTGCCATATTGACACTAATGGCGGTGTGGGTCTATCTGTTTATGGCGGTTTTGAGAATCGAGAAACACATCACAAGTATAGCTCAAAAACAATACCGCTCTAGAAATAAGTGTCCTTTTCTGCAACTACATCCTGTAGTTTCAAACTAACTTTCAGCATCTGGCGCGACCATCGCTACTATCTACTTGTGTGCCTCTACGACACAAAATATAATCTTCCACAGGGCCCGGAGTATGTCGGCAATCATGCTATCTGGAAGGGAGAATCTCGGTCAAGCCATTATCTTGGGCACGATTCGCATGGGGGCAAAAGGGTGAATATCGTACCTATATGATATAAGCAAAGATTACCTGGCACTAGCCGAGGATTGTTTGCCTTCGCCTTTTTCTATAGTCTCGGTGAATCTTATCCCACACATCTACCGCTCTTGCTACCGTGCATACTTTGCATTTTTCACTGTGATCTGAAGAATCCGTCTATTTCCATTAGAGTATGTCTTCCTTTCTTCCTCATTCCCAGTTAGAAGGACAACATTAGCGTACTAATATTGGCAGTCAAACATGCCGGCCCTTAATCACTCGCTCTGGCATGATACTTCCGTTTACGCCTCCAACAATCACGACGAGAAACTCGGTGGCCTGTGGGCGGGAAGGGCCTTTACGAATGCAAACCTCTATTCCATGGTGGAGATTTTGTGTTTCTTCACCGATAAATTTGATATACACAACGAGGGCGGGCAGTTGGTGGGAAGGGATGGGGCAACTTCGGGCAGGAAATTACTATATTCACACTAGTGGTGGGTGCTTCAGATCTTCCGGCATTGGCCTCTTGTGACTCTGAATAGATTTCATCACTTTTAACGACGAAGTCCCACTGATTTGTTTGCTTACTTTGGAGAGCGGGCTCCGTGTTGAGGCATTCCGTATTGCCGTGCAAGCACGAGATGGAGGTTGTGTTATAAGCGGATTCGAAGCACCGCTAGCTCATTTGGGCAACTGGAGATCCTTCGAAGCCCGTCATATTTCTCCTTTGGCATATGGGCAGCATTAGAACCAGTTCAACTACGGTCGTTGGATCACCGTTCCGCCCGCCAGTGAGTCTGACGGATCCATCAACTCCGTCCAGAATGGAATTCTACTCGCGCCTCACATGCACAGATTGTTTGATTGCTACGAGGTTTCGATTAACCCGAATGTGAGGATGGCTAGACCTTCAAGTCTCCGAAGCTAATAAAGACGTAGGATAACTACAAGATTGTTTGTTTCTCATCTAGTTCGGATCCCTATAACATGGCTGCCCTGTTTCTTGATCAGACCTTCCTTGAGAATCCGCTCCGACCTCCCGATCAGCTTCTACGATGGCACTTTCGCCAGGCGGTACTCATAAACATGAAAGGGGCGGGAGAACACCCCTCCGGCGATAATTTCACTCCTGACCCAGACGTGGTTGGTGGTGTTGTGGGCTGTGAAAGGGCTGGGGCGGGGGTCGGGATTGGGGTGCTTGGTGGCTTTGGTGCAGTGGGTCATGTTTGAAAATAATTATGACAGTAGAAATTGAGACCTTTCTAACTATTTTTTCTCCTCGTCTAGAAGGAAGAGTATGCTTCTGCGTCAGGGACATACTATATACCATAGAACCTAGCGAAAGACTAAATGGGGCTAAAGTCTCGGTGAATGGGGGGCGGTGGTAAAACCTGCTAAGCGAGTATAAATCATTAAGTTTATATTCACGGTGAGCGATATTACATGAAGCGTAATCTCGCACTCTTCACTTGATTCAAGAACCTTCACAACCGTGATATCATACCTAAATCCGCAATTTAGCTTTTACTAGCATCTACCTAATTCAACGCTATTGCGCCCTTAAATAGGTAGTCTAAATAAAGATGGTGGGGGATAACAGTCACGAGGTAAACCTGGCCGTTAGGGTAGGGGTGTGAATACCCGGATCAAAAAAAGATGCTCGAAGGCTGCCGAGTTTCGCAGCTGTAATAGCTCCTATTTCGCTTCGCTCATAGTCGGCGGAAGCAAGTGTGACGCCAAAGCAAGTGTGACGCAGGACTTTTTTTTTTTTTTGTCCCTTATCTAGATCAAATCTTGTTATCATTGTAAAAATAATTCATAAGGTTGAGAAAAATAACAAATATGACTGTAGGATGATAATGAAAAATAATAATTTTCATAGTATAGTAGTAGAAACTTAATTGAGAAAGAGCAATAATAGTACCTATGATTAAAGTATCAAGATATTACATTTTGCCATTGCTACATTGAACTGAGGGATTGGTACATTGACCTGTTTCCTCAACCCTACTAGTTGTTTTCGCAAAGATAACAAGATTTGATCTAGGTAAGGGACAAAAAAAATGAAAAGTTCTGCATCACACTTGCTTCGGTGTCATACTTGCTTCCACCGACTATGAGCGAAGCGAAATAGGAGCGTAACCGGCTATTAGAGCACTTGACTTACCTTTGCATTATCTATACCTATAGAGTACCGATACTACTATGATAGTAGTGTTTTTTTGGGCGGACTGGGGCACTAAAATACGTTACTAGCACGCTAAAGCAGTTTTGAAGTAATTTGAGAGGACGGGATGTTTAAGCTAGCCCCAAGAGTTGGCTCATTCGAACGGTAAAAAGGGGTAAAGTAAAACATCCAGAAGTTGGACGTTACACAGAAGTCGGACAAGAATACAACACTAGCGACCAACAACAAAAATCACGCTACTCTATGAAAAATAGCTAAGAAAGAAACCCAATCAAACTGAGAGGAGAATACTACTACTATCATAACTCATGAGATTAGCAAGTTAATTAAAGATCATTGTGGGTGTATATAGGACTTTAAAGAGACAATATGTACCTTTAAAACATAGATAATCAAAGAAACTGTAGAGAAAGAAAAAAATCACTTCCGGGCTCGTAATTGCATTAATAATGCACTGTCAAGAAGGTACTTATTAGGATTAGAGGAGGTGGAAAGTATCGGAGAACGAATAGGATATCGGGTACGGCCAGTTTGTGGTGTAACAAACTTGCTTGCATCATCCAAGGAGGATTCTACTTCTTCGTTGCATTCTTCATTGTATTCTTTATCCTGATCTACCCCCTTCTTCCTCCTCTTCAGGACTAAAATGAACCTTCTTTCTTCCAACCCTCTGCCCACTCTTGGCTCCAGTATTTTTCTTTTCCATTGCCTCTTACTAGCTTTCACTGATGAGCAAGTGCTTTCCGATCCTCACGCTCCTTTTTCACCCATACAACATCAGTCCCAGTTATAATTCTCGCCTTTAACAGCACATGGCGGTCAGTTTTTGCAGCCTTTTTTCCTGCGAAGGTATCTCGTAATTTTGGAGCCTCAATACTCTCAATCTCTGCCCCAGAGTAGGATGTTTCTGCTAAATGTGAAAGGCGTAAGAAAAATGCAATTGTATCAGGCTTCACAGTAGGTGATACTAGGGAGGAAATGAGCTTAATAGCAGCTGTAGTCTGGTGACCGAGGTCTCTTCTGGTTTTAGGAGTATGAAGAATAGAATTTGTGGTAGAAAAAGAAGTTGACTTTGAATTATTATTGAGAAGGAAGAGAGGTTGTGGTTCTTTAATGGAAGAAAGGCGAGTAAGTACTGCATTGGAATTGAAAGAGTGAATTCCAGTAGCACAGAAGGCATTTTTAATGTTAAGCTTAGTATAAGCTTGCTTTCAAGCCATACGGTAAAATTCCCAAAAGATGCCTTTCAGAATACCACCACGTAAGTTGCGGATATAATCATCTGCTCCCTTACTGTAGAAATGCTGTTGAGGACCAAACAACATAACATCAAGAGGTTGCAATAAATGGGTAGAATGTGGAGGAAGTGAAATCAAATAAATATTGTTTTTAACTGCATATTTGCAAAACTCAGGGGAAAAATGAGATGCATGTCCATCGATAATTAGTAGACGAGCCCTTCCTCCTGCTTGACCTTTGGTGAAAACATCAAAGTGATCAGTAAGCCATTGCAAGCCTAAAGAATCATCAGTCCAATCAGGTGGACTAAGGCAAAACTTAGCCAGCAGGTCGTCAGTCTCACCTTGCCAGCTGGTATGATGAGATTTTACTTTATAAACTATAAAAGGAGGAAGAGTAAAAAAATCAGATGAAACACACTCTAAGACAGTAAGTAATTCCCCGCTTCCATCTTGTGTTACCAATGGATTACGTCTATAAGATAGGCAGACAACTCGTGACAGAGCTGAAAAGCCTAGAATAAATCTTTTCTCATTCATATTATAGATGTCTTTGTGTTGAATTTTATTCTTCCATAGTATGCGATCAAGTTTCCAAAAGAAATCACGGATGATGAATGGATTGCTAGCATGAGCTCGTTGTTAATCTAGCTGTCCTCCATACCGGGCTGTAAGAGAAGGATGTCTGTTGAGGAAACGAGTCGTCCAGCTCTTACCAATTATTGCTATCTGACTATCATTCTCTTCCTCCGCCCTCTGCTTGGCCAGGGATTGAGCCATTTCTCGTAAAATATCTATTCGCGGTGGAAAGCTGGAATCATCCATACCATGACACTATTTTCCCAATCCCTTTTCAATACCAGGAGGTAATTTTTGCTGATGGTCATGTACCCACCGCCTGTTCTGCCTCTTCCTACCAGCTCTATCATACAATAGACTTCATGCGACACCAAACTCAAGTGCAAGATTCCGGAATATTGGTGGTAGATCTCTGGTCCCATGTACGGCAAGTACATATCGAATGCGGTCCGCCCTCTCATTATCGATCTTTGATTTTCGAATTGCTTGCACTTTTCCCATTGCTGATCTTCTTGTTGTTTACAGATCTCTCTTCCATATTCCTGTTACTGAGATATACTTTTTTATTAACACAGTGTCCTCCTCTTGGTATTGAAAAAGCAATATCCGACTTCTGCATCTTGTTCGACTTCCGGATGTCATGTGTTAAACCTTTAGAATACAATGTGCTTGGCAGTTAACTCTTTCGGATACTGCCGATTGGGAAATTTATGGTATGATACCATCGAAAGCATGATAACTTTATAAAAATATCGATAATAAATGAGAAAATGAAGCATGGGATGAGAGAAAATGATATTGGGAATTCCTTGAGGCTTGCTAGTGATTTTTCCAAAATTTCCCTACAAGTTTCTAAGATGAACTGAGCTGTAGTATGATCAGTTATTTTGGAGAGATTCTCGGCACAACCAACTATAATACCCCAAACATATCACTATCGTACTGGTTTTACCTGAGAACAGACCTAGACACAGAAATTCTTTCTCAAGGAAGGAACTTCACTATCAATTGTAGTTATTTTATAGAGTATATATGTTTGCTTTGCATTTCTGGGTTGGGCAGAAAAGAAAGCTGATACTTTGCGGGGGTTTCACCATTGTGATGGAACAAGGGTACCCCATGAAGTCATGGTACAAAGCTGGGATCAGAGGTTAGGGAGAAGTAGTACAGCGCTTATTGAGTATGTACCATAATTTTGTCAAAATCAAAGCTATTGAATCCAACAAAGTAACTAACATATCATGATCATAGGTAGACATTACTGATTATCCTCTATCTCCTGTCTCCGCCGCCCCAATCATACAGACATGATACTGTAGACAACAGAAGAGAATAGAAAATGAGATCGTTATTATCTCCGCCTCCTCCCATCTGTACCGCCAGGCATCCCACTTACGCAGCCAAAAGCAATAAAGATCAATAGAGGTAGAATGAAACTGAACAAAAATTCACCAGTGGATCATTGGTGCTTAAGAAAAACAAAGAATACTAAAAAAATACCCGCATATCAACTTAGTTAATTATAATCCTCCACAACCTCAAGTAATTGAAAACAATTCTGATATCTGATGATCTTTCATGATCCTTCAAGCCCATACCCCTGTTACAGGTAACCAACTCAGAGCTTAGTAGAGTATAGTTAAGCATGAAATGATCAATAACGGAGTTGTGTCAGGAAGGCTTTGGTTAAGTTCTCGCAATACTTAGTTCGCTAAAACTACCAAGAGTAGAAGGTGTAGATAATAACTTATTATATTGATAAGATCTCTTCTCCGTTGCTGGTTGTCTAATAGCTAGGGAGAAACTCTTATATTTATATCCCGCGTGAGTTTCTGTGGCCGGTACTTTTAGTACCAATACTATCTAAGTATCTCCATAACAACCACTTAACTATCTATCTTATCAACCATGGTGTAAACACCCTTTGACCCTGAATTATTTCTCCGCTTTGGGCATCAGGCCATATTAACTTCGTCTTCCTGAGGGTGTCCATGACTCCGCCAGTCAAAAGCTAACGATACCTTTGCCATATGAAATTAGGCTGTAATATGCCGCCCCGTTGTGAACATACTAGTCGTTCCTCGATTGTTGAAGTGATCAGTTTCAACATCAGACACTGGTGACAACGCAGAGGCATGACTATATGGTCTATCACAAGAGTTGGTAGGCTTAGTGCTCTATCGCTTCTTTCATTTGCCTAGCAGGGCGGTCTTGCATCTACTTCCCCTTGACTCTCATCCGTCATCTGCTCAACTCGGTTTACCAATTGCTAACCATAGTTGACAACGTGAAGCTAGCCCTTCCTCAAGTTGGTTATGCGGGTCCTGCTGAATTCAGTAGTATGCTCAATGCTTGCCACCCCTCTCATATATCCTGCGAACAGGTTCCGGTCGGACGGAGGGTAACGACGTATGCGGTGTTATAGAGAGGGTGCCAATTCCATTTTATTAGCTGGCTGCAAGCAACTACACATGGTGCTGCAGGCGACGTCAGCGCCCTTTATAGGGGCCAGAGACGGGTGTAGGAATTGATTTTATTCAATATACCTAACACGAGCTCCCTTCTTCCAAAGTTCATCCCGAATCTTTATAATCTTATTAGAACTCAATATTGTAGGGTGAAAAACCTTCTGTGTTTACTTGGCCATGGCAGGAAAACCTTTCCATAATATTCTACCTCAGCCCTATTTGACATCTCTGGGTTTTCTCTATGAAAACTCTTCACTAAATCTTGAGCATGCTCCGTGCTCTCCGGTGGTTCCCAGGTGTTCTCATCCTCAGAACATCCTTTCCACTTCACAAAATATCTTCGTTCACGCATCCCAACATTACGTCTGTGAGCCTTCCTAGTATAAGAGATAACCTCACTCTTAACTATTTTTTCCACTTCCCATACCAAATCACCTTCTATTTCCTCTGGCTCCTGTGGAGGTTGCTCTCGTCCGGGCCGATATAAGGTACGATATGGTTCCAACAACGATACATGGAAACTGGATGTATATGTCATCTGTTAGATATTTCCAACTTGTATGATAACCTTCCTTGTTTATCTAACACTTTGAATGGTCCGTAAAGTTTGGGACTTAATTTTTTTGATGGTTGCTTAGATCAGATATTTTTTGCATTGAGCATAACTAGGTCCCCAACTTGGGTGTCTGGTTGCTCCTTAGCTTTGTGATCAAAGTATTTTTCCATCACTTCTCGTGTCAGTTCTAAGGCATCATGGGCTTTCTGATGTATCCTCTTCATCCAATGCGCATATGCCGTGGCTCTGGGGCTTCGCGCGTCCCTTTCTTTCAACCATTGTGTTTGGGGATGAAATCCATGGTTGGCATAGAACGGCAATAGTCCATAGGCATTTGTTGCAGAATTATTATAAGTTTGTTTGGCTAATGGCAGTAGCTGATACCAGCCGTCCTGGTCGTAGTTGAAAATGTTTTGTAGATAACCTTCCAGGACTTGGTTGGGTCTTTCTGTTTGCCTGTCAGTTTGAGGATAATATGCTCTGGACATTTTTCTCTTAATTCCAAATTATTTGCACAACGATTCCCAGAATTCCTCTGAGAATTTTGCTTCCATATCCAATATAACTTCCGATGGTAGTCCATGAAGTTTCCAAAGTTCATGTAAGAACAATGTAGCGGCATTCCTTGTGGTCGCATTTTCCTTTAACCCGATGAAATGAGCCATTTTCGTAAATCGATCCACAACTACCATGATTTGAGTATGGCCTTGTGATTCGGGTAGTTCAGTGATGAAGTTGGTAGATATCAAGTACCAAGCGGCATAGGGAACTTTGAGAGGCTGTAATAATCTGTAACGAGCGTGTCGTAGTGATTTGATGTGTTGACACTCATCACAGGAACGTGCATAATCATTTGCCCAGCCTGCCAGGTCTTTCCTATAGAAATCTTGCATGATTATTTCTAATGTTTTTTCTTATCTGAAGTGTCCCGCTACTTTGGAATCGTGGCAGCTTAGAGCGATAATTGTTCGCAAATCCTTGTTATCAGGGATGTATAGATGGTTCTTATAATAAAAAAACCCATCCCTTGAGTCCCTTTGCTTTGGCTTTGTTCTTCCAGTTTCCAATGCATCAGTTAACTCTTGTTTCCTACTTTACCAGTCTGGATCATCGCTGGTCACAGTTTGAACTTGTTCCAAACATTCTTGAGCAAAGTTTTTGATCTCTGCCTTTGCCAAGGTTGAATTAGACATTAATACCGCGCCATTCCTGTATTGTTAGTTCTTTGTGTCTTCATTCTTATAATATTTATTATCATGTGAATCCGCATGAAGAGTTGATACTGTGGCTTGCATTGTACAAACTTTAAGGTTCCTCGTTAGAAATGAATCGCTACTACCGAAACCCTTGTCTGCTTGTGTCGTTGATGTAAGGCTATCGACTTCCATCAGGTTGTTGCAATTAATCTTGGAAATAATGGTCTGCGCAATGCAGTCGCCTTGTCGGACGTGGTAGTCAGTGCTACAAAGGTTCCTAAGTATTACTTTTAATTTCCCCGTATAATGTGCATCAATAACTCTGGTGACTACTTCGATACCGTGTTTTGCTGCTAGACCCCTTCTTGACGCTATGCGACCATAAGCTCCTTGCAGTAGTTCTATTACAATTCTGGTTTCGCTCAACGCTTGCCTTTTGGCCGGTAACGGTATGTCTCTGTAACAGGGGCTCCCTATGGGAAGATGGATCCCAAGGATGTGGCCGTACCGAAGCTTTCTTCGTACGCAAATGAAGAACCAATATGCAAGAGAGAAAAACCTTAATGGTGAAACTTAATATCGTTAAGCCGCAGCTTTACTCGATAAGTTCTCAAGAGGATAGTTGATTGTCTTAGGGGAAGATGTCTCCCATATACTTTAGTAGAATTATATTGCCAGCTTCTCTCCATCACTCCTAAGCTCACCACCATCGCGAGCATGCCCATCTCCTCTGGGCCTCGGGCTAACATTCTACCGAATGTCAGCTGGCACTGCTAGTTAATTATCCGACATGAAGTGTTCATGCAGTATCCTGATACATGCGATCAACTGCAGGAGAGAAAACTCATTACATCGTTGTCCTGTTAGTGGCGAACTAACAGGTTACTGATAAGCTAGTCTAATATCGAACTCACTGTCCCATTCGTATTTGTCTATGCAAGTCTCGTAGACAACCACTCAATGGTGCCATTTCATTTTACAAGTCTATCGTCTTCTACTGTCTACGACACGATAGCTTGGTCTACGGACTGCCGTGATGAGATACTTAAGCCATTGGCTTATACGGGCGCTACCCATAGCCACTGATAATAAGCATCTCAGTCAAGATAAGACTACTACGATCTAGAGCTCGCTAACAACCTCAAGACATCTTACAGTCTTTCAGCGACATACGGGAGTCGAAAGTCTACCACTTATCCGGAGGCCTCCCAGGCCTCCAGTATACCTTGCGCACCTACCACCGTAGGCTTATAAGGATCAGTGGTGTATAAACCCAAGAATGACTTCTCATGTAACCATTCGATCACCCCATCTCCCCTCATATATCCTGCAAACAGCTCCAGGTCGGAAGGACGGCGACAACGTATACGGTATTACACCGCCGTCTTCAATCATAGGCTTTTACTAATAAACCGGCAACTTCCCCTCAGTTGGCCCATGACGCATTGTCTGTACATCGGGGCCAGAGGGGGGTGTTGGACTCAGATTTCTCAATGTTCACCAAGGGCAAGATTTTCTTCGGTTCGTAGTCCAATAACCGATTATCCGATTGAGCCCAGATTCGAACCTCCTATATAATCTTGTGTAACAAACAATCCTATGACTTTTCCCGAAACTTCGCGTAACCTTTTACACTCAAGGTAGGGTAACTCCTATCCAAAAGTAGGGTAACCTCTTTGCCAAGGTAGGGTAACTATACTCCCTAAGATAGGGTAACAACCTACCTTAGATATGGTAACTCGCCGGAACTCTCAGAGATCTTCCGAACTCGCAGCATAGACTTCCCTACCTACCTGGTATACCTTTTCTTGTTCGCAGTCCAAGCATTACCACTTTCCTTAGTCTACATGGTAACCCTTTGATAGAGTTACTTGACTAGCCTAACCGTAACCCTTCCAGGCTCCTGCATGGGATAAGACTAAGTCTACTGTAAGATCCAGTAGGGTCGTTACATCACCCCTCTCTTCTTTAAGGCCGCCCTCAGCCTCTAGCATTTTCGTTTATTTCCAGTTCCTCGGTCTACCACCCTATGATCCCTGGGTTTCGACAGGTACCGCCCATGGAAATCTACGAGGGCTTGTGTGCCTGTCCCCTCTAACATCTTATGCAGCTCCTAGGAGTTATCCTCGTGACCATAGCCCTTCCAAGCCACCAAGTATTGGACTAATCGCTTGCGGACTTTCTGACCAGCTCCCCCATACCAACAGCTATCAAGGATGGTTTCGATAACATTACTAGGCTCGTTATCTGTTATATCGGCAATGGGTACCTCTACTGTACGCCTGCCAGTTGAGTCTTCCCTATATGGTTCCAAGAGACTGACATTGAAGACTGGATGTATACCCCCACATTCGGGGAGCTGAATTTCATAAGCTGCTGAACCAACCTTTCATAAGACTACAAATGGTCCGAACATACGATAATCAAGTTTTTCCATCGGTCGCTTGGTTCGTATGTTTTTTCCATTCAACCTTACTCAATCGGCCCTCTTGGCCCGACCAGCATTAACATCCTCCAACGTAGTATACTCCAGTGCTAGCAATCTTTTCTGGTCATGCCACTTCCGTTGCCTCTCTTGAGCCTCATGTAAAGTGTCTCGAATTTCCATCCATGTCCCTTCCTAATCCTTAACTAATAGCTCGCTACTTGGGTGTGTACCTTGACTTTCTGATATGGACCCGGACCAATTTGTTTCTGGATTAAACTCATAATTGATCTTGAAGGGAGACACCTTAGTCGATTCCGACGTTGAAGTGTTATAAGCATATTCCGCCAAGGGAAGTAGCTCTGCTCAGTCATCCTGCTGGTAGGAACAATAACTCCGAACGTATTGCTCCGAAGTCTGGTTTACCCTTTCAATTTGCCCATCAGTTTCAGCGTGGAAAGCAATGGAAACGTTCAGCTTAACTCTTAGCAACTTCATTATGCTAGTCCAAAACTTAGAGGTTAATCGGCTATCACGATCCGATATGATACTCTCTGGTAGACTATTGAAATGCCAAACCTCCTTCAGGAACATAAGGGCTAAGTCAACTATAGGTACTTCTGTTGCCAAAGGTATAAAGTGGGCCATCTTTGAGAACATGTCTACTATGACCCAGATTTTCGTATACCCAATTGACTCTGGTAATGGTACAATAAAGTCCATAGAAATCGTTTTCGATGGTCGTAGCTGTACCTCTATAGGGTTAAGTAGTCCAAACCTTTTGTGTCGTGCAGTTTTACTGCGCTGGCATATATCACATGTGCGAACATATTGTGTGATATAATCATCCATCTTTGGCCAGTAGAAGTTTGCCTTAACCCTTTCCATAGTCTTAAATGTCCCAAAGTGTCCCACTAAGCGAGAATCATGTTCAGCCTCCATGATTGTACTTTTTAACCCCTCATCCGCCGGTATGTACCAACAGTTCTTGTAAAGGAGCAGGTCCTTCTCAATCGTAAGGTTAGGATCAACCCCCTTTGTTTCTTCCTTAACCAAATCAAGGATCTTCACGTATTCCTTGTCTTTTGATGCAACCTCCTTGAGCCGCTCTAGGAATTTGGATTGTAAACAGAATCCTTGGCATGCCTGCAACAACTGTGGTCGCAAGATGTCCCGCTCCTGTTGAACTACCCATTGCCCAGGGCGAAAAAAGCTTTGCATAGAATTTGATTGAGAATTACCTCCCCCTTCAAGGCGGTAGTCCCTATGCCTAGACAGTGCATCGGCCTTTTCATTCAGCCTTCCTTTACGGTATACTACCCGGAAGTTGAACAGTTGTAAGTACTCAGCCCAGCGATGTTGCCTACGGTTTAGAATCTTGGTACTGTTAAAATATTCTAAGTTCTTATGATTAGTGTAAATGGTAATCTGATCTGCTACTGACGGCTGTAAATGATCCCATCCCTTGAATGCTGCCACAATCGCAGTCATTTCCTTATCATGGACATCATAATTTATCTCCGCTGGGGAGAACTTTCTACTATGAAAGGCTACGGGATGCCATTGATCGTTCTCACACAGTTGGAATAATATGGCCCCTAATGCAAAGTCACTGGCATCGGTTTCCAGCTTTGTCTGTCATTCAGGGTCAAAGTGTACTAATATAGGTCCAGTTGTAAATTTTTCCTTCAAAAAATCCAAGGCCTCTTGACATGCCAGTGTCCACAGGAATTTTACATCCTTCTTTGTTAGGTCAGTGAGAGGTTTCGCGATCTTGCTGAAACCTTCAATAAACCTTCGATGGAAGTTTGCGAATCCCATAAAGCTCTGGACTTTAAGGACACTATTCAGTGGTAGCCATTTCTTGAGCTCGGCTACCTTTGCCTCTGTCATGGATTTTCCGCGATCTGATATCTTATATCCAAGAAATTCAACCTCTCTCTGATGGAAGGTCGATTTCTTTATGTTAACGCATAGGCGAGCTTTCCTAAGCCTTTCCATTACACTGCGAACTAGGGAGACATGCTCCTCCATTGTCTTAGAGTAGATCTATATATCATCCATATAGGCGATAACGCCTTCGCCTAGTAGGTCCCTGAAGACCTCATTGATCATGCCTTGGAAAGTTGCCGGAGCATTGCATAAGCCAAAAGGCATCACGGTATATTCATATAACAAATACCGGCATCGGGATGCTGTTTTCCACTCCTCTCCTTCCGCCATTCGCAGAAGGTAGTATCCATTTTTGAGGTCCAACTTAGTGAACACCTGCACTTTCCCGAGTCTGTCTCGGAGCTCATTCATTAACGGTAGAGGGTATCTGTTCTTTACCGTTATCTTGTTTAGTCCATGGTAGTCTATACATAACCGTGATGTACCATCTGGCTTTGGTACAAAAAGAATAAGCGCAGCGGCGGGAGAGCTTGACCTTCTTATCTTTCCCGTCGGTAGCATCTCATCGAGATACTCACAGAGGACCTTAAGCTTCTTTTCTGATAAGAGATAAATCGGACCGAGCGGCGGAGTTGTATCCAAAAGTAGCTCGATCTTGTGATCATACTTCGAATGCTCCGGTAAGGATTCAATCCACTGTTGGCTAAAGATATCCCCAAACTCCTTATACTCAGGCAGGAGCTTCAGCCTAATATCCCCTCCGTCCTCATCAGTGAACTGTGCCATCCCCAAGAGGTAAATTGAACTAGCATCTTCGGCTAACATTTCCTCTTTGGTTATAAATTGTAGACGTCTTATAGGACCTAAACAATGTGTCCTACAATATTCTGATCTCCATGTCAGAATATCTTGTTTCCAGTCAATATCTGGATTATGGTCCCTCAACCAAGACATTGGTAAATACCCGTTATACTTTGAGTTACTCATGTTAGCGACTTCAAATCGCATCTTATTCACATGATCTCCAATGCGTATTTTCACCTCCTTGGTGTAGTGGGTACCTGACGCGGGTGTGTTATTACCACTAGTATCGGAAATCGGACAAGACACTGCTCGTCACACACATGGTATCTGGGCTTACTTAACCCAGCGAGTACTAAGAACTGGGCCTGTAGCACCACTATCTAATAAGAGTGTAGCCTCCGCTGTACTCTTACTTGCTCCTTGTTTCCATTGAAGTCGTACATTGACTCAGATAGACTTAGTATGTTTTGGAGGATCTTGTACCCTCAGTTGCTTTGTAGGTCTCAACTCATTAACCATTTTGATGGTAGTATCCCTTGCCTTTCGACACAAGGGTGGCCACAACGAGTCGTGAAAAATTCAATAATTTAAATGGCTAGAAATGTTTACCATCACGCCTGCATGATTTCAGGTATTAAAACTTTCTCAGGTAAACTGGAAATCAACTTTGATTGCTTAATCAAGTCCCGCTTAACGTAGTAAACTTTAAGAACAAAAGAAAATACAGAACCCGGGAAACTCTGCTAGCAACACGAACCAATAAGGAAAACCAAATAACCTTGATTTAAAAAGGAAAACCCATAACAAAAGAAATAAAAAAAACACGACCCAGAACATCTAACATAACCAAAATTCCTTCACGGATTTAACCTGTCAGGGTTAACTTGGCATTGTCTTAGTTGTGGGTAATTACTCATCTTGCTTTGTTCCCGGTAATCCAATGATTAGCCCCTTCCTTTACCTAGAGGCTCATTAGTTTCTTGTAATTTCGTTTGCCCTTGATGACAGACTTACCTTAGTCCGATTCCTCCGTATCAACCTCCATAATCTGTGGGGAGGCTTGACGTACTTCGATGAGTTTCTTATCACCAGCTGAAGAAGGAGCAGCTTCAAAGCGTTTAACTTTGCTAGCCTGAGCCTCTTGAAAGCCTGCCTCGTTAGCCGACCACTTATTTTTTCCCTTTACTGAGTGTACAACAAGGGAAGATGAGGTGCATTTCCACCAGAAGTGGCCAGGCTGCCCGCATTTAGAGTACTGCCCAGACTTGTGCCGTTTTTCAGTTGGGTTATCTGAAATGCCCTTACGAGCGATGGCATACGCGGATTCTCCAACCTTAGGGGTCTTATTTGTCTAGGAGGGTTAGGATTTTGACTTACCCGAACCCTTCTCCTTTTTTCACTGGTTCTTTGAGGAAGAGCCCTTATCGCTAGCCTTGTCATTGCTTGAACCGCCATGGTCTTTGGCAACCGTTTTACAAAAGTTAGTGTTGGCTTGAAGAGTATGGCCGACTTTACGAAGTAGATCAAGATATGCACCGGCTTCGGTAGAATGTGGTTGTTTTAACGCCCATGCGCTTCGCAACTCGGAAGTGATCCCTATCCGAACTTTATCTATTATTTGCTTTGAATCGGTGTATTAGAGGCTGGCCACGAGGTCAACCACATTATCGAGGTACTTGTTAACCCTCCCAGGCTTCATAGACAAACGCATCCATTCAACAAGGTTGCAATCATGATCTTCATGCCCGCCAAAACTGGTTTCAAGCCCAGAGCGGAATCCTGCCCAGGTTCACAGCTCATTGTCAGGGTTGAAGATGATACCCATCCGCATCGCTTCCTGCTCACTGATGTAACGATGGATACCCAAATACCAGTTCTTGGCTGCATTTTCCAAGAGTGGGACAACCAAGCCAATCTTATCCATATCGTCCAACCAGGACTTCTTGAAATAAGTAAATTGGACTTCGACGTCCGTGAGAAACCGTTTGGTATCGGTAGTGTCTTCTTTGAAAGCCGTTATGTTACATAACATTTCCAGCTTCTTGGGCTTTGCCGAAGCAGAGGGCCCACTGGTGTTACGAGAGGATTGCCCACTCGTTCTTCCAAGAAAGACAGCTAACCTAGCAAACCAATGGTCATATCTCCTATTCTTGGCCTCATTCCAGTTGGACTTTCACCGTCATAAGAATGGGGTAAGATCAGGTAGGAAGTCGGCATCATCGCCGGAGCTATCAGAGGAACTGGAATTACCCAGATTCCCCCCAGCGCCAACGTTTCCACCAGATGGGGGGGCATTCCCACCACCATTGCCACCAGTATTTCTACTGTGGGTCTCACCAGGGCGATTATATACATCCAAGGATTCCTCATCACCCCCCTGATCTCCAGCTTGGGTGTTACCCCCTGGAGGTTGTTCAGGGTTCTCAGGTAGAGGAGGGGGTATCGGGGTACCAGGCTTATCGTTCGCCATTCCCATACCCAAACCCAACAGATATTCTAAGAAGGCCTCGCAAGAGCCAGAATCCCTCGTTGGTCCCACATGTCCTCTTCGCCTACAAAACCGACACTTGGGTGGTCTTGGTTGAGGAGGTGGGGCCACGGGCGGAGGTGCGGGAGTCTCCGAAGAATGATCTGGGCGTACTACAGGCTCGTCACGATGCCTGGTACAAAGAAAGTAATGCTATTACCGAAACCGACCCTCTGGTGAGAGATGGTCTATGCGACATTGACGTTCACATGGCCCCGTCCTTGGTGTTACTTGCCAAAAACCAGCCAAGCCACCTGAGGTGTGTGGTCGCTCCGGAGTGAAGACTAGATATACCTCTACCGAACGTGGTTGAGGGAATAAAGTCCCGCCCGTCGAGCCCAATAGGCCCACTCCGATTGGCTTGACTTGCGCCACAGGAGTTGGTGGTGGAGGTGCCCATGTGGACTTCGGTGTGATCAGTGATGGTACATCATCACTTCTTGGTACTGGAGGGGGAATAACTTGGACAGTAGGGTTGGTCTTTGGAGCGCGTGGCTTAGGTGGATTACCACCAGTTGCCGGTGAAGTCTTTCGCTGTTTCCCAACTCCAGAGGGCTTAGAACCCAAAGCCAGACTGGGAGTTCTAGTGGAGCTTTTCCTGGTCATAGTCTACGATAAAGCTACCGCCACTTGCTCAACAAAGGCGTGAAGTGAGGGCTCAGCTGAGAGTGCCCTTTGGCTTTGGCCTGAAGCCAAAACATCCCCTCCCTCTGTTAACATCCCTTGATATTCCGGGTCCTGCAGAATCTGCTTTAAAAGCTCCGCGAAGTGTAATCTAGGCTCCTTCAGCATCAGAGCTGCGACTGTCATGATGACATCGTTTTGCGCATCCATTTGTAGACCTTCTTTTACTGCCCTCTCCATGGCATGGACTCTATCGTTAATGGCTTGCTGGTTGGCAACCAGTTGCTTGAAGCACCTCTGTTGTCCTCGCATCCAGTTGGCCGCTGCATCAACAATTTCTTGCTGAAAAATTTCCCTGAGATTCTTCATTCCAATATCGCATCTCAGTTTCCGCCGCTTTGATCTGCTGGCCTACTTCATGAAGAATGTAAGGCTCGATGAACTGACGGGTAAACTCTGCAAACGTGAACTCCCCCGGGCAATCAATAGTAGATCCAGCCTTGAGCGGGGTATGTGTAAAGGAATGAAAGAAACGCCCGGGGTCGGCAACGACAACGTCCGAACATTCTTCGGGAATGTCAATCGGAGCCATCTAGATAAGTATTAGCATAGCAGGCCATTCAAGACCACGTAGGTCTGCAAAAACCGACGCTAGTAAATGGAGGTCATGGGCCTGTTGCGCAACACGGTCAACACTACCAAGGCTGGCAGGCATCTTGGTTTCCACCCGATGCTTCTTGTACCAGACAAGCGACTCGTACTCGGATGATGTTCACAGCAATGGTCAATCAATTAATCAGGAGAGAATGAGTTAAGCGAAAAGTTCACTTAACGATATACTGTAACGGGAGCTCTCTATGGGAAGATGGATCCCAAGGATGCAGCCGTACCGAAGCTTTCTTCATACGCGAAATGAAGCACAAATATGTAAGAGAGAAAAACCTTAACTGTAAAACTTAATATCGTTAAGCCGCAGCTTTACTCAATAAGTTCTCGAGAGAATAGTTGATTGTCTTAGGAGAAGATGTCTCGCATATACTTGAGTTGAATTATATTGCCAGCTTCTCTCCATCACTCCTAAGCTCACCACCATCGCGAGCATGCCCATCTCCTCTGGGCCTCGGGCTAACATTCTACCGAATGTCAGCTGGCTCTGCTAGTTCATTATCCGTCGTGAAGTGTTCATGCAGTATCCTGATACCTGCGATCAACTGCAGGAGAGTAAACTCTTCACATCGTTGTCCTGTTAGTGGCGAACTAACAGGTTACTGATAAGCTAGTCTAATATCGAACTTGCTGTCCCATTCGTATTCATCTATGCAAGTCTCGTAGACAACCACTCAATGGTGCCATCACGTTTTACAAGTCTATCGTCTTCTACTGTCTTCGACACGATAGCTTGGTTTACGGACTCCCATGATGAGATACTTAAGCCATTGGCTTATACGGGCGCTACCCGTAGCCACTGACGATAAGTATCTCAGTCAAGATAAGACTACTACGATCTAGAGCTCGCTAACAACCTCCAGACATCTTACAGTCTTTCGGAGACATACTGGAGTTGAAGGTCTACCACTTATCCGGAGGCCTCCCGGGCTTCCGGTATACCTTGCGTACCTACACCCGTAGGCTTATAAGGATCAGTGGTGTATACATTCAAGAATGACTTCTCGTGTAACCATTCAATCGCCCCATGCCACCTCATATATCCTGCAAACAGCTCTTGGTCAGAAGGACGGCGACAACGTATTCGGTATTACACCGCTCTCTTCAATCATAGGCTTTTACTAGTAAACCAGCAACTTCCCTTCAGTTGGCCCATGACGCATTGTCTGTACATCGGGGCCAGAGAGGGGTGTTCGACTCAGATTTCTCAATGTTTGCCAAGAGCAAGATTTTCTTCGGTTCGTAGCCCAACAACGGATTACCCGATTGAGCCCAGATTCGAACCTCTTCTATAATCTTGCATAATAATCAATCTTATGACTTTTCCCGAAACTTCGCGTAATCTTTTACACTCAAGGTAGGGTAACTCCTATCCAAAAGTAGGGTAACCTCTTTGCCAAGGTAGGGTAACTATACTCCCTCAGGTAGGGTAACTATCTACCTTAAGTAGGGTAACTCGCCGGAACTCTCAGAGACCTTCCGCACTTGCAGCGAAGACTTTCCCTACCTACCTGGTATATCTTTTCTTGTTCGCTGTCTAAGCATTACCACTTTGCTTAGTCTACATGGTACCCCTTTGATAGAGTTACTTGACTAGCCTAACCGTAACCCTTCTGGGCTCCAGCATGGGATAAGACTAAGTCTACTGTAAGATCCAGCAGGGTCGTTACAGTTAGGGAGTACTTCACTAAGGGTTAATGGTAGCTATACTCAGATCCCAAAGAGCATGACTTTAAGTAAGATATAGCTAACAGAGTCTTCGCTAGAGTATTGAGCGGCAAGTATCAATTACTCTATTGCCAGCTTGCCTTAGTCATGGACTTGCAAGCTGTTGGAGAATTGCAAACTGTACTGCAGTAACTGCTCAACTTTGTATATTTGAACTATCTCAGTCAATGTCTACCCCTCTAAGTTATTGAGAATCGCAGTCTTTAAATACTTTAATGGCTATCCAGTAGCCTTATAACAAAATTAAACAAGGCATCAATCGATACCTTAAACAATAAATATAAAACAAATACCTTACCAGGCCCATCAGCCTGGTCCTTTTGCCTTAACAATCTGTAGACCTTAAAATATTAACAGTAACCTATAACGGTTACAATCCCCCTCTATAGAATGAACCATTCAATTCTGTCAATAGACTTGTGATATTTTACGAGGGCAATTCTATATAAATAGCTTATAGCCCATTTCAAGCCTATATTAAAAAAACAAATCACTAAAGCCATTGAAAACGACCTCTGATACATTTATTATACCTGGACAAATATCACGATCTTACCTAAAATAGGAATTACGGTAAAATCTCAAATAACTGGAATTTGTCCCCGCAGTCAGAATCACATTCCACACCAAAAATTACTGCTTTGAAAACTCACCCCGGAGCCCATAAGAACCCGCATCATTTTTAACAAACACCTACACAATCCTCATATATTCTATCATAAAATCCTTTTATATTTATTGAACTTGAGACCGCTACATCCCCATCTTTCACATTCTGAAAGCGTGTTGCAAGCCAGGCCGCACATGCCGTACACCCCAAAGCATTCAAATACTTTTTCACACCATAATACCTAAAGCCCATGATTGTTCACAGCCCATCACTCGCCTCCCAATTTGTAGTAGGTGTTGGATAAGCGTTCTCTATCTAGCTAGGAATCTGTTGGGAATCATCATGTTGGGTGAATGTACTATCTCTGGCAAGTTTTCTGTTTGGACTAGTCACAATGATGGAACACTGAGTAGTAGTCTAAGTGTCAGGATGAGGTCACTGGTCTGTCTGTCTTGTATACATAGCGGGCCTATCCCCCATCAAGTGCAAGCATAAGTTAAGAATTGCAACAGTAGGCTAGGAACGAGAAGTTTGGGCATAATAACAGCAGACGATACGACCCAATACCATGCAGTATGGCGACTCACCGTAAACCCATCGGATCAATGTGAAAAGAAAAAACACCTTAGATCTCAATGCGGAGGCTGGCGGGGGAGCGGGTTTACTTGTAGCATTGAGGAGGAAAAGACAATCCTAATTCAAGTTTTTAAACGCGTGATTGAACCCCGGCACCACATAACTATATCCTGTCTCTTCACCCATAGCACCTACTGTACCTACACACAACCCTACCCATATACCACAGTACCAAGCCCCATCTTAAGCCTTCGTCTAACAATCCTCCAACATCGGCTGTCTGGCTACCTAAACCCACATATTGCCGGGAAGCAGAAACCTACTGAGCGTGGGAGGGAGGGTGAGAAGGAGAGGGGGTAGGTCAAGTGGCAAGGGCACCATGTGTTGATTGTGATGTTTCAAAAAGACTAGCGGAAGCAAAAAGCTGCACTGTCATTAGTATTAATGAAGAGAAAGCTTTATGCAGAATATGATACTAGTATATAGGTAAGTTGAGAAGGAAGAGGGCAGAAGCAAAAAAGTAGAGAAAATGAAAAAAATGAAAAAACTAGACCAAACTCTCTAAATCACACACCACAAACTCTTGTCCATTGATTCCGGTGGCGCCTCAGCTCTCGTGTATACGGTATGCGCGCCTATATCTAATTTGTGTCTATATCTAGGAAACTTCCATCCGCCCCTCAGATAATATAACGCGGTTGTTGCCTGAGCAATACAAGAACCCAAGTAAATGCAAGGTTGGTAATCGGGAGACATGAAACAAATTAACCCAATGAACATAAGAATTAAAAAGCAAATCAAAGGGTGTAAATATAGAAAGGTAGAAGTATAGCAAAGCGCTGGTGGGCCTCGGATATATACAAAATTGGTCTAACAACATTCAAAAAATCCGACACAATAAAGGGTGCAGATTAATTTGAATGAATCAAGGAGGTAGAGAGACACCCCAAGCAAACGATCCAATGGTTTGAGATCTACGGAAACCTATCAATCGGCGCATAAAGAACTGTCTGCGGCAAGCTTGTGATTTGTTTCGTCAAGTTCGTTCGCCTACTTAGAGGGTACGTACGTCTAGTAGACGGAGGGTAAGCACCAGCTTTTATCCTCGGATGTCAAAACCTGCGGGCCCTTTTGAAAGGTGGTTCAGATAGCTCGGACGGCTCGGGAGAGAATGGGTCTATCGATTGCAAACTTTCGGCATATCTGGGAATCAAATCTATCCATTCCTGCAGAAGCATCACAATTCTCTCATGCCCATTCCGGGCAGCCCACGAGAGCGGTGTTTGGCCGCTCCAAGTCTCGGTAGTGTTGGGATTGACGTCGTCCCGTTCCAGGAGCATCCTCACGACCCCCTCGTGCCCATTCCGGGCAGCCCACAAGAGTGGTGTTTGGCCACCAGTGTCGGCTGTGTCGGGACTGACGTCGTTCCGTTCTAGCAGAATTCTCACGACTCCCTCATGCCCATTCTCTGCAGCCCACGAGAGCGGTGTTTGGCCATACTCGGTGTCAGCTACGTCGGGATTCACGTCGTTCCGTTCTAGCAGCATCCTAGCGACCCCCTCATGCCCATTCTCGGCAGCCCGCGAGAGCGGTGTTCGGCCATCAGTTTCGGCTATGTCGGGGTTGATGTCGTTCCGTTCCAGCAGCATCCTCACGATCCCCTCAAACCCATTCTGGGCAGCCCACGAGAGCGGTATTTGGCCATACTCGGTGTCAGCTACGTCGGGATTCACGTCGTTCCGTTCCAGCAGCATCCTCACGACCCCCCCAAACCCATTCTGGGCAGCCCACAAGAGCGGTGTTTGGCCACCAATGTCGGCCGTCTCAGGATTGATGTCATCCCGTTCCAGCAGCATCTTCACGACCCCCTCGTGCCAATTCCGGGCAGCCCACAAAAGCGGTGTTCGGCCATCAGTGTCGGCTATGTCGGGGTTGATGTCGTTCCGTTCCAGCAGCATCCTCACGGTCCCCTCAAACCCATTCTGGGCAGCCCACGAGAGCGGTGTTTGGCCACCAACGCCGGCCGTCTCAGGATTGATGTCATCCCGTTCCAGCAGCATCTTCACGACCCCCTCGTGCCCATTCTGGGCAGCCCACAAGAGTGGTGTTTGGCCACCAGTGTCGGCTGTGTCGGGACTGACGTCGCCCCGTTCTAGCAGAATTCTCACGACTCCCTCATGCCCATTCTGGGCAGCCAACGAGAGCAGTGTTCGGCCATACCTGGTGTCAGCTGCGTCGGGATTCACGTCATTCCGTTCCAGCAGCATCTTCACGACCCCCTCGTGCCAATTCCGGGCAGCCCGCAAGAGTGGTGTTCGGCTATCAGTGTCAGCTATGTCGGGGTTGATGTCATTCCGTTCCAGCAGCATCCTCACGATCCCCTCATAACCTTTCTCAGCAGCCCACGAGAGCGGTGTTTGACCGTACTTGGTGCCAGTTGTGTTGGGATTGACGTCGTTCCGTTCTAGCATCATCCTCACGACCCCCTCATACGCTTTCTCAGCAGCCCACGAGAGCGGTGTTCGGCCACCAGTATCGGCTGTGTCGGGGTTGGTGTCGTTCCGTTCCAGCAACATCCTCACGACCCTCTCATAACCTTTCTCAGCAGCCCACAAGAGCGGCGTTCGGCCACCAGTGTCGGCTGTGTCGGGGTTGGCGTCATTCCGTTCTAGCAGCATTCTTGCGACCCCCTCATACCCCTTCTCGGCAGCCCACAAGAGCGGTGTTCGGCCACCAATATCAGCTGTGTTGGGATTGATGTCATTCCGTTCAAGCAGCATCTTCACGACGCCCTCATTCCCATTCCGGGCAGCCAAGGAGAGCGGTGTTTGGCCATACCTGGTGTCGGCCGTGTCGGGATTGATGTCATTCCGTTCCAGCAGCATCCTCACGACCCCCTCGTGCCAATTCCGGGCAGCCCACGAGAGCGGTGCCTGACCATCAGTGTCGAGTATGTCGGGATTGACGTCATTCCGTTCCAGTAGTATTCTCACAACCCCTTCATGCCCCATCCTAGCAGCCCAGGCGATTGCCGTGTTACCTTTGAGATCAGTTGCCTGGACATCCCACCCATTAATCTCCAACAAAGCACCCATTATCTCTACACATCCAAGGTATGCGGCACCGTGAAGCCCTGTAAATCCCCTAGGGTTCCCACCTCTATCAAAAGGCGCTCCCCCAAAGCCCAGTCCACGTAATAACAGCAACTTTGCAGATATGTGCTTATCGTATTCATCGAGTAGTTTCAATGCAAGGGATATCACGTTTTCAGTGGTTTCTCGCCTAGCATGTGTACCCCAGTGACAAGAAGCATATTCGGTAAAAGGGGCGGTTGGTGGGGCAGACCTAACCGTGGGCGAAAAGCCCCTGACATGCCAGAAATTGAGGTAGGTTAAACAGACCTCAGCAATCATCGAGCGGGGCTTGAGGAACAAGTTGGAATTGCCGGATAGGTACTCTTGTAGAGTATAGTGAACAAGGCGGACCGTAGACGAAGACTTCTCAACAGTAGCGAGCCCCAAAGAGCATGCTTGAAGAGTTTCTATCGCAGGAATGTTCTCAATATTCAAGTTGACAGAGCCTTCTTCTACACCGAGGGCATGGCATAGCTCGTCGACATGTAATGGCCGCTCGGAATGCGATACCCACATTAGAACCTCCATCCCGAGTTTCGATCTACTTCTTTGCTGTGCCTTTATCCGTGATAAGGTTGCCGCATAAGCATCTCCCAGACCCTTCCCTCTGGTCATCTCACCGAATTTTTTCCTTCTCTGATGCAGTGTTACTTCGCCCAAGACCGCATCAATGTTTAAAGAAACGAGAAGAAAACTAGACATCATCGTTAGTGAATAAAATCTCAAGCTTGTATTGAGAACGCACTGATATCCTCGCTTACATTTCCGAGATCCTCTCCGGAATGACTCTCATGATATCTGCCCGCAATTTGTCATCCATTGCGCTAGGATAAGGGTCACCGTCCAGCCTCATCGTCAGATAACTCTTAATATCAGCCCGCGTAGGACTAACAGGTATCCTAACCACCTTGCCAAACCATTTCATGATTTCGTCGTTGATATGGGGCCTCCCAGTGAAGAATATTCGCGTGTTTGGTGACACCCGAACTATTTCTCGCAGCGATTCAAGGAGCTCCCGCCGGTGCTTCGGGACGGATTCGTCTACGGCATCAATGCATACAAACACCCGCTGTAGCAAAGCAATAGTCTTCTTCAGAATATCTACCAGATCGGGAAGTCGGAGTCCTCGCCCACCGAACTCTTTTTTGGCCTTCCGAAAAGCCTCCCGTATATGCTCCGGGATCTTTCCCCCCAGCCTGATCACATAGGCTATCAATCACTAGAGAGCTATTATTTCCTGATCGTCAGTGACATCTGCGTTGTGTTTCTCTAGATAAGGAGTCCCCTTACCTGAGATATGTCTTCCCCGCCCCTGGATCCCCGTAACAGAACAAGACCGATCATCCTTCACATCACTCCATTTTCCGAACTCGTTCGTTTCTAGTACCCAGTTTCCAATGCCATCGAGTCGGTCGGTCCGCACACCTTGGTGACGTTGCTGTGGTTCTAGTGGCGACAGCCACTGCAGAATTTGACGCCCCTCGGCGTCTATTTCTGTATTGAAGTTGACAATACTCGTATTGAACGAGTTGGTGTTACCGATGAATTGGTGGTTTCCTGACGCCATCTGCGCTATAGTTTATTATCTGGATCCCTTTTTCCCGTGAGACAGAGGGATCGTGAACAATGTGACCTCTCGAAGTTCGAGAGAATCTCTAAGACTTTAAAAGTGAGGGGGTGGCTACCTTCTAAGGCTCTGCCAGCAGCGTTGCACAAGTATTCGCTGGTCCAATCATACCACCTGTACGGCTAATTTATGAAAGCTTTCGACGCACACCAGTTCACCTTTCCGTTTCCCTCATAAATCAACCTTGGATCTCAGAGGGAAAAAGCCTAACTGGCATCACAGGTTTGAGTTAACAAATACCGCTTACTTGTATTGCACCCGGCATCCGTAATTTACATTGCTCTAGAGTATGGCATTCGTTGTTTATGATCCGTACACCGCCGTGAATACAAGTATTTTAATAAAGTCTATGTCCTGCCTCTTTTACCCCTAAAGCCCAAGCTGCCCCAGCTTGTAGTTTGGCTTGTAGTAGACTAGTCGAAATCAAATCTTGTTATGCCACCTCGTTAATCCAGGCCAATCGGTAGCCAAAAGGCCTGATTGAGTACGTGCCCGAATAGCTACACTCGTACTAAACAGTACTCGTACTAGTACAGTACATAGCACAGCACAGTAAGTGCCACACTTGTACGAAGTTGAAACCGAAAGAAGAAAAAAAGAGAAGATAAAAAACGACCGAAACGAGAAAAGCCCCCGGAACACCCCACCCCCATCAGCGACGGCCAATCACTCTCACCGCTACTGCATATAACTCAACTTTGTTCCTCCATCACCCCATTTGCTCGGCCTACCAAGGACACCAAACTCTGCACTCCTAGCAGGATGGAAGGACTCGGCGTAACCCCAATTTCCGGGAACACCAACGATCCCCATTGCCACCTTCAAAAGAAACTCCGATTTATGAGTCCATAGGCAGTGCCTAGCATCCACCTAAAGACTACAAACTCCAATGCAGGCTCGGAGGTGAATCCGGACCCCTCGACGAATACCGAGATCCCAGAAGGCATCATCAACAGGAACAAACACGTGCTCCGTTACACCAGTGATAAGCATATAGCAGCCACTTGCCGTATTGAGACATCTGCTTGGCCAGGTCAACAACAGCAAAGAAAGGGAGCCCGGTCGCCAGTGGTATCGGGAATGAGAGCTAATACGGTAGCCTTGCGAGGGCTTTATTGGAATTTGTAAAGCCAGACGAGCCAGTATCTGTTGTCATGATCAACCGGGCGAGACACTGTCCTAGTTAGCCCCCACAACCGAGACTCCACCGAACCTAGCATTCGTCGAAACAGCTGCTGTAGAGGGCCCAGCGGTGGAGCTTGAGCCAGGCTGTCCGCGATCAGCCGCATCACCAAACACCTGTGCCATTGCGGTCCAGAATTGTTCGAAATGCACTCAAGTCCGAGCGGCGGAGCAATGAACAAGGCAGGAGTGAATAAGTGTGCTTTGCGAAATGGATTGGATGGGACGTGCGTGCGTGGTGGAGGACAGCGAGAGTAGGAGGTATGATAGGAAGTTGTTGGCTGATAAAGTGTTTGCATGGAAAAATGCAGGGTTCATCTTCAACCAATGAATGGTTCCCAAGTTTCTCCAGAGAGCCTCATATGAACCGCAGTCTCTGCAGTATCCACCCACGGTCTCACGGAAAGGACGAGAACGGGCTGAGCACAAGAAAATATCACTAAGTCTTCAAGAAATGGTCAGAATGACAATCCTATAGCAAACTAACTACTCGTACAGTAACGGCCAAGCTACCTATACACCAATGACTTCATAGCCACATAAATCTAGTTACCCAACCCCATAATCCCCACCCTTCAAAACAGATCCCGAACCCAGTCCAATACTCCGGTTCCGCAGTCTACCGCGAGACGAGCCAAATGCAAACCACCTATATAACCCAAGTACAATACTCCGAGATGCACCCGTTTACAAATAGTTTATCATGAACAAACGGAACGCAGCCCCGAAACCAGGAAATAAGTTAAAGAATAAGTAAAGTATAGATAAGGCATTACGGTAATGTTTACTAAGGATAGGAATGAGAAACCCCTAGTACAGGATATCACTGTGCAGTGGAGTTTGTAAAAGCAAAGTAGAGCAAAGAAAAAGTAAAGAGAAAAAAAAGTAATCCCACACCGATTATTCTACGTAGTCTAGAAATTCTAGAAGGAGCGCAATCTAGTAACCCCACTCCCCCAATGCATCCCCATCTCCCCCGCCTTCGCCCTTCGACATCACAAAACCCACAAGTCTAATAACACCTCTCCCCCAACAAACTCCTCGACGCGACAAAGCTGAAACCACCAAACAAGCCCTCCTCGTCCTCCTTTCCGTCCCTCCTTCCAATCATGACTGGCGGACTCAATCCCAATTCCGTAAAATCCGTCGAGAAATTCTCCGCGAGCTCGGGATCAGTGATGAGCGGTTGGATGGGTGGTTCAATCTCCCTACGTTCCAGCTTCTCCCAGTCAATCTTTCTGAAAAATCTGTGATTCTTGATCGTGTGCAGATCCTTCGGCATGTTGTACCCCAACCGCTTCGTTGGGTCCTTGCGCAGCAATCGGGTAATCAAGTCCTTCGCGTCCAGGGATAGGAAGTGCGGTAGGACGAGCTTCGAGTTGATGATCTTTTTAGTGATTTTTGCTGTGTTGTTTCCTGTAAAGGGGGGTCCGCCGGTCATCAAGTCCACAGCAAGAGCACCGACGCCCCACCAGTCCACTTCAGCGCCATACTCTCGTTTGCCGTCACCACCGAGGATCTCCGGGGCCATGTACTCGGGTGTACCTAGGAAGGAGCGGCAACGAGAGTCATCAGTTTTAACTTTGCTGAGGCCGAAGTCGGTCAGGAGGAGATGGCCTTCCGCGTCCAACAAACAGTTCTCGGGCTTCAAGTCTCTGTACACCACTCCGACGTTCTGGTGAAGATGTGAGAGCGCAAGGACGAGCTCTGCGAGGTAAAATACAGCGGTAGTCTCCGGGAAGAAAGTTGACAAAGCCAGGTGTAAGAAAAGCTCACCACCTTGAGCATACTCGAGGATCAAATAGAGCTTCTCCTTATCCTGAAAGGCATAGTAGAGCTTGACAACGAATGGGTGGCGGACGGACTCCAGGATTGCACGCTCGGTCTTTGTCTGCTCAACCATCTTCTTATGGACCACCAGGCTGGCCTTTTTAAATTGCTTCTGTGCATAGAGCTTTCCAGTTTCCTTATGACGAACCAAAAAGACTGTCCCATAGCTATCACACACTCAGCACATCTCATTTCAAGAAACAAGATCAAATTGAGCTACTCACGTTCCCTTGCCCAAACACTTCAAAGTCTCGAAATCCTCCGCATGCATCTTCCGTCTCTGATCTGGGCCCGAACGAGAGGTAGGACGGGAATTGACATCATCATCAATGTAATCCTCATCCAGCGCAACCTCATACGTGCCCATATCAGCAGGCGCATCCCCATTCTCCGACCCAACCGAAGTATCACTTCCAGACCTAGGGGGCGCCAGGTCTCCAGGATGCGCCTGGCTCAACAGCGACGAAAGCCCGGATCTGCGCGGCGGGGAGGACGATATCGAACTTGACGGAGAGGGGGTAATATTCCTCTTGACGAAACTCCAATCGGGACCCAATCCACCACCGCCAGTTGTAGGAACCGTTTCATCCTTCTTCTCCTGCCCCTTCTTCCTCCCTTGCTGTTGCTGTTGTTGCTGCGGCTGTTGAACCGTACCGGCACTACCCTTCTTCTTCTTACTCTTAGATCTCTTCTTCCTCTTCACACCACTCTTCCCCTGCGCCCTCTCACTATCAATATCCCCAGCATCGCTCGGAGCCCGCGACGAAACCTCCGAGTGCGGAAACAACGCTGCCAATCCTCCAGGCACGCCAGGGGCAATCTTCGCCGCAGCGACAGCAACCGCGAGACTACTCACACTCCCAGCGCCCTCGACATTTGCCGCAGCGGTGATACTCGCGCGGCGACGACCACCGCCAAAACCGTAAACCGGCTTCGTCAAGGTCGGGGAATCGGGGTCGCGGGTGGTAGGGTCTTGGTCAAAGGTGAAGATATCCGCCATTTCCGCTTCCCTTCTGCGTTTAAGGTTTTTTGCTTTTTGCTTTGTTTTGTTTTTTCTTGTGTCGTGTGGGGTTGAGGTAACAGCCGTATGTAGCCGCTAAAGGGGGCTTGGCTCGTGGTTGTGGGAGTGTTCTAAAATTAAAGGGGAAAGGTACCGTAGGGAAAAAGGTGAGAAGGGAGAGTTTTCTTTTCAAAAAATTAGGAGTGGGGAAAAAATTGATAATCTCCGCCCTTGGCCCTGAGCACTTAACGCGCACCGTAGGGTTATGCAGAACGAATGTTCGTACGTGCGAAAGAATATTCCGCTACGGTGCTTTGCTTGCTTGCTTGCTCGCGTGGGCGTATACTATGTTCTATCCCCTACCAACCTGGCCGAAGGGAAAAAGGAATCCTCCACGAGACTCCCTCAGCGACAAATAGAACGCACTATCTTTCCCTCTTTTCTCTCAGGATTCACTCTTCAAGGGCGTAGCGCGACGGCAAGGAGCAAGAGCAGGAAAGCCGGAACGTGCAGGACAGAAGAATTAACGGGAAATTTGTGGGTAAGCGAAACTTCCATGAAGAACTATGATTTATGAGAGAGGGGATTCTCGTTTTTCGATTGGGAGTGTGAGGGACGACGATTTCGTTCGTTTGGGCGTGAGCTGGCGGGTGTAGCAAAGGAGGGAGGGAGGAAGGGAAGAGGAGGAGAAGGGGAAGGGGTAGAGGTTTGGTTTTGTAGGGGTTTATGAGGTGTGTGTGTGGTCAGCCCTTGCTTGCCTGCTTACCTTTTCTTTCCCTGCTTTAACTTGTCGCAAATGTAAAGGTAACCGGCCGGAGTAACTAATAATAATGAAAAATGAAAATCACTGCGAGTGAACTTGATTGAACAAGGCTTGAGTTTGGTGAACCTTGTCCCCTGTTCTGCATAAGGTACAGTAGAGTACTCGAGTACAAGTACTGTACCCGCGCCCGAGTACTGTACAGTACCCTACGAATACAGCACAGGAGTATACAAGTACTGAGTACAGGATGCAGAGCACTGTACTGTACTATGTATCGCAGAGCTCCTTACCCCCTCAAATACAATTCTCCCTCCGACTCTCCTCCATCCGACGTTTCTCCCCTCCTCCAACCGCACTAACGCAGACTAACCCTCTTACCCATACCGGTACTGTACAGTACCGTACATTACCACAACGAGAAAAAAATTACAAAATACCCCCCATTTCACTCAATCCCCCCCTTGGCAGGCTGAATAAAAATGTGGGGCTACATGTACTAGTACAGTACCGTACAGTACTCGTACAGCACTGTAGAATGAGGGGAATAACAGATTTGCTCAAATCCACTCGAGCTTGCCCAAAACTCGTTACAGGCAGGAAGCAACGGGTACTGGCCACGCCCGAACCCCGGAATGAGGGATAAAAAAAGACGAGGAGGGAGAAAGAGAGAGTTTACGTTGGGTGATTCGGTTGTTCCCCGTACGGCAGACGGATGGCTGGCTGGCTGGTTGGTTGGTTGGCTCGCTAGGCGATTGGTGACGGGGTGTCGCTGTTCCAGTTGCGTTGTTGTTGCTGGCCGGTCGGTCATGGGGAATCATTCGTGGAGGGCGAAGGACGGAATGGTGATGTATGTATTATATGATACGACGTCGTATGATATAGTTGCGGGACGAGAGGTGGATTGCTTGCCGTGCCAAATAAGATAAAATAAAACGAGTATTGTGCATAAGGCGTAAGTTGGATCTCGGAGAAGATTCAGGACAGAGGAGCATCGCGATGTCCAAGCGTATCCAGAACCGCTGGTGGCCAGGAGTCGTGCTTCTACATCTATCACTCGATCGTCACACCTTTTACCCCAAGGGGCGCTCTCTCGCTATCAGCCTACGTCCCGAAAAGGAACAGAAATAAATTATACTTCTCTATATCACAAAAAAGGCACAATCTCCAATCGCGAAAAGAGGAGGGAAACACCCAGCACGCGTGAGTATTGGCTTCAACGGAATCTGTAGGACACGCCATCTGCTAGGAACATATGCCATCCGCTCACGAACCTATTCCGAGGTAAAATGAGGATTAGGTGACTATTACACTCAGCGGTGATGTGGTATCGCCCGACATGACGCTCCCGAAGTGGAGCTTACGAATCTGGAAAAAGGGTTCCTTGAGGGAGCGTGGCTCAGCGATGTAGATTATCGAGTTCCTGGGGATCGAGATTTGACCCGGCGGACTACGACCTACCGGCTCAGCATCTGCAACGCTTCAAGGCATGCCGTAGTGTGGAAAGGCACGCTAAATGGCGGTACGATAGAATCCGTGAAGAGTAGCAGAAGAAATGTGTAGTTTCTACATTCCATCGAAACTACACCAAACCCGTATATACAACCCCCGCCCCATAACAATCATTTAAACCCCTCCGGCACCAAACTCCCCACATTCTCTACCGCCCTCCCAGGCTCTCCTTTAAAGTAAACGAAAAGCCCCTGCAAACTGGCAGCACTGACTCCCCACCTACCCCCGAAGGCTCCCGCAGCCTCCAACTTCTTCACAAAAATCTCCCTCAGCTCCCTCCTCCTAGCCAGTTCCTCCTCACCAACCTCCCCATCCGCACTCTCCCCGCCATAGAACCTCTCCCACATAACCTCCACCACCTCCCTCCCCGCGTATCCAATCTCAGCCTTAACGTCGACCCTCCCGGGCCTAACAAGCGCCTCATCGAGCCTCTCGGCATGGTTCGTCGTCATGACCACGATCCGCTCCTCGCTGCTGGCAACGCCATCGAGGGCGTTCAAAAGCCCACTGAAGGTAACGTTCGCGCCGCGATACCCATCCTCCCCCGTCACGACCCTCCCGCGGCCGAAGGCAGCGTCGACATCCTCCAACAGGGCGATACTCCGCTCGGGCATATTCGACAGCAAGTGGTTCAACCGATCATCCGTCAGCCCACGCTCACTCAGGTTCAGCAGGCAAATGCCATAATCCAGTTCGCCCGCTAACGCCTGCACGAACGAGCTCTTCCCCGTGCCGGGCGGGCCGTAAAGAAGGTATCCTCGTCGGTAGGGTATCCCGCGATCGTAGTACCAGCGAGCAGAGTTCAGGAAGGATCTCACGTCGGAGAGCAACTCTCGACTGAGGCCCGGCTTCAGCACGACGGAGTCTAACGGCCGCTTGCGCCGCGGTCTGCCGAAGGGCTTCCACTCCGTTGACCAGGAGGTGTATATTATCGTCTTTCCCTCTTCCAGCTTCACGGCTAGGTCCCTAGCTTCCTGGAGCAGGGCCGGGAAGACGCTCCGAGATGTGAAGAGGGTGGTTATGGTGATCAATTCCCAGGGCGTGCCGCGCTGGAGGTCCACCCGCTTCGCATCGCGCTCGCGATTAACCCTCAGGAAGTTCCCGCGGAAGTTAAGCAAGTGTCGACCGGTGCCGGGCAGGAGGGTGAAGTCGGTGGAAATACCGCCCGAGGCGTGCCGTATGTACTTCGTCTCGACGGCGAGGTGGCGCGGGGCCGGGCGGAAGGTGGTCATCCACCCCAGCAACGATTTGGACGCCGACCGGGACGACGAGGAGGAGGAGGCGGAGGAAGAGGATGAGTTCTGCGACATCCAATGCAGAAACCAATCGTACGACTTATCCGTTGAAGGGATTTCCAACGTCACGAGCATCTGGTTGCGGAGGTGTGCGCTCAGGCTCGTCACCGACTTTCGGGCGAGCTGTGCGGCGGCGGTTAGGAGGATTATGCCTACTCCCTTCGATTTCCCGTCAGTGCCCCGCGATAGCGCAGGTCGGAGTGTGTGGGAAGGGTACTCCTGTGAATAGCGGATTCGAGCCCAACTGGCCCATGAGCCCGCCATCCCCACCGGGCGCATCAGTAGAAGAATCCTCCCCCCGATTATTATCACCACCCCCCTTCGCCGGCGGCTTCGACAAAAGACTCCCAATGTTCATGTTGTCGTGGGAGAAAATGTGAGATGCGAAAAAAATTAAATTATGTAATCTTTTTCCGTTGGTTGCTCATTGTTTTGATTACCGGGGTGCACGAGTGGCAGAGCCTCATGGTATGATATCATGTGTGCCAAGATGGTTTGTCTATCTTCATTCCCTCTCACTCAGTATGCACTGTGCTATGGTAGAGATTGGAGGAAGGGTATAATAGCAGTGCATCCCCCACCCGCGCAACAGAATCACGGTTACAAGTCTCGCATGCCGGTATGATGAGGTTAAAAGGGTAAGGGTGAGTCGCATTGCGTTTCCATCGAGGTACCCGTAACTCCCACGATCCCGCAAAAACAACCAACACCCATACCCGAAGCACGCCACGGCGGTACTGTACCGTACCAGCACTGCAGCCAACCAACTACTATAATAGGTACAGTAAAAAGGAAACCTCCCCAAAGCTATCTCAGTACGAATCCAAATTTACTTACACCCATCCCCCTCCCATCAAGTCCGAGACTTCACACGAGCTAAAGGATACCCATTCGAGCTACAACATCCTAAACGCCCCGACGTCAAACACTAAGAGTAGCTACGGTATTGCATCAACCCGACAATATACCAGATACTAAGCGGGCACCACCCGTGAACCCAACCTCTCCTCCACTCCCTCTCCTCCAATCCCTCCCATGTCACACACATCCAAGTCCTCAGACCACTTTCAAACCACATAATACCGTAGTAAGGTAATAGAAACACTTCTGACCCCGGCGTGAGCCCGAAAATTTCTATATTCATCTATCCACAACGCTACCGGTACACTACAGTACAGTACAAAAGAAAAAAAATGACCTGGAAGTAATTTTGATTGGTTCTCTTCACTCCACTCCGCTCTACTACTACGGCACGATTTCTCGAGAACTGTCTACACTGACAAATAATGAAAAAAGTGTGATGGCAAACAAGGTATATATAAGGTTTCTCAATGGAAACAGAATGGAAGAAAGAAGAAACGCCCGAAAGAAAGCCCCATGCAAAAGTAAAATATTTATAGAGTGAAAGGAAAGAAAAGGTGGGGAACAGGAATAAGAATGTATGAACAAGTAGGTCGACAGACAACCGGATACGAAGAAATGGGTTAAAAGTTACAAGTTAACGATGATGATGAATGACACCAATAAGAATGGAGAAATGAAGATAATAATGCTGCCGCCCCCCAAGAAAGAAATGAGGAAGAGAGAGGAAACAAAACAAAACAAATATAAAAAAGGAAAATTACACTTCATACCTATCGTGTGGTGGTACTTTATGATGATGAGCCCATAGTTAATCCCCGACATATGACCCGGAACTAGAAAGAAAAAAAGAAAAAAAGAATGGAGCAGAAAAGGTAATATAAAGCAGGTACCAAACTTTTGGTCGCAGCAAAGGAGATCAGAAACCAGGAAGAGATGTGAAAAAAGACCCTCGCCTTGCTTTCAAACACCCCCCCCCCTAAAAAAAAAAGGAACAAACGAAAGGATAAGTGAAAAAAAAAAAATCCAGTCTCCAAGATAGAGAAAAGAACACCTGAACTATGTCTTTACCAAGATCTTCTTGAATTTTCTGCTAAAGTCGTGATGGCCGTGAAGTTGCAATGGTCCTCCAAAGTGATTCCGAAGAGCTTGATCATCCCTAGAAGCCCTGACACCTCCCTTCGCAATCGCTGCTCGCTCTGCCGCAAAAGCGTCCCTGCGGTCTTGTCTCCGCTGGTCGATGGTTTCTTGACTGATATGTCCAAAGCCATTTCTCCGGCGGTAGCACGCTTCGATGATAGCACCCGCGTCAATGAGGCGTCTTGGAATTGTCTGAACAACCTGGAAAATCTCCATCGGGTCATTTACACCCCTGATTTGCGGCTCACCAGTCTTGAAGATAGCGAGAGCAATCCGGAAGAGAGTCTTTGATCCCTCGCTATAATTCGTAAAAATTAGCATGTTTGTCGGAAATGAGTAGCAATGGATGAAAGCATACTAAAACAAACAATCCCACACCCGGAGGACACTCTCGATAGGCAGTGATCCAATAAACCCACTCATGAACCACGAAGAAGTGCATAGAGTGACCGGCGGCAGCCTCGCGGAGTCAGGATCAAAATCGCTACCATCGAGATCACCACCAATCTTGGCCCATATACCAGGCAAACTCTCCCGGATACTCATCATAAGAACCCACTGATCAACACTAGAACCCTCCAAGTTTACCTCATGCGTTCCGGGGAGATGAGTGTGGGTAAGAATGTACAGCATCCAGAAGGCCTTCTCTTCACTCATAAACAGCAACAAGAGACCGGCCAAAAAGTTCAAGCTCTGGCAATAGCCGACTTTGGGAACGTGAAGCGAGAAGGCAACCAAGACTCTTCTCAGCTGTTGTACGATTGGCGTCTCCATCTGCTGTTGTTGGATCTTAGAAAGCCTTTGGGCACCTGGGGAAGTGTCGGGCTTGAATTTGATATTATCGGGAAAGGTGCGGTGAAGATCTATCCATGCTTGGTAAGAATCACTACTAGTAACTTAGACGGGCAGCAAACCTCTTTCAATCAATTCAGAATCAGGAGATACCAAGCCGTCACCCCTCTTGACCAATTCATCATACAATCCAGGATACTTGTTAAGCATCTTTTGACCTCCTGCATACCAGAACCAAGCCGCGCCTCTCCATTCCGGAGGGATACCTTTCCTCACATAACGCTTGACCTTGGTCGACTTGGGCGGGAATCGTACAGGACCTCCCTCGCTACTCGGCGACAAGCCGGACTCCTTCAGTAATATCTCCCACTTCCCACGCCGCCTCCGTAGAGTTTCCTCGTAGCGTGTATTCCACTCATCATATTCCTGAAGAGTCACGTATTGAGTTTGTTTTCGAAACCTAGGCAAGTTAGCATTAAGCGTTCCAACTCGGGAGTAGGATTTACAACCCGTAGCGATCCCTAGCATCTTTAGGAAGCACCCCATTAGCCATAGAAGGATTCCTCTGTGGTGTATCTGATGAATCCCCGGCGGAAATAAAGGTTGGCGATTTTGGTTCGGGCACAACTGGTTTGAATTCGAGTTTCTTGAGAGCTTCTTCTGTGGGAGTTAGTTCAACGGACGAATTCGTGTCATGCTCTCCGTGATTGCTACGTTGGCTATTCCCTTGAGCACTTGATTCAGGTTCGATAGTATCCTTATATCCAGGTACTTGGTCTCTCGCGTCGGTCTTGAGATCCTCTTTCAAATCGGATTCTGCACCAGCAGGTTCCACCGTCTGAGTTTCATGAGCTGCTTCCAGCTGTTCCTTCTGCTCTTCTAGCGCCATCTGCACGACACTCTCTTGCTCCGCCGCCGTAGACTTAACCGATGGAGAAACGTCTCCTTCCAAAACAGAATCAGTCGTGCTCCTCCTTGTTTGTTCCCTGTCGTCAGCAAAGCTAGCTTGTCGCGATACACCGCCTGAAGCTGATCCTGCCCTCGCACCACCTTCGTCCGACACGGATCCCTGTCGCGATGTTGCTCCTCCCAGCACAGAGTCACCTTTGCTCCTCCGGCACTCTTCCTCCGAAGTAGGATGTTCAGAGATTTCTTCGTCAGTATCACTACCGTACATTCCGATGGCTTCGTCAACAGTCATAGCATGGCTATCCTCCGTGAGCTCCGAGGAGCTGGTAAAAGTGCTTGAACGGTTCTCTTCCGCAGCAGATAGGGCAGAGCGAAAAGAGGTGCGCACCTCATCAGTGGCGCTTAGAGGTCCAAAGGAACTGTGTGGGGATGTGTTGGCGCTAGTGTTGTTGCTGTAGGGTGGTTGCGGGGGTGTGTATGGATGAGATCTGGGCGGATTTCTGGGGTCGTTTCGCGGCGAAGGATAATTCTTGTTCTCGTTGTTGGCAAAAAGATCAGAAGCAGAGTTCGAAGGACCGCTGGAAGGGTACCCTCTCGGTGTAGAAGGACCATTTCGCAAAGAAAATGCCTGGTTGCCAGGATGAGGAGAGCCAGTCGTGAATCCTCTCTCTCGCGCAATCGAATTGAAGGCTAACGGCATTTTGGGCCCCGGTAGCGCCGCGCCAGGCGTAGGCGATTCCGTTCGTTCACCATTTTTTCGACCCCGCCTACTCTGCCCATTCACACCTCGCATACCCTGTGGATGACCTGGCGGTGGTAACCCCACCTTTATTCCCCGTTCCATGCTCTTCTGTCGAAGCAACCTATCACGTCCGCCGGACGAACCCTCTGGCGAGCCCCAACTCTGTTCCTGTTCCATCATCCTCCTGTGAATCTGTTTTGACAGCATTTCTGGTCCAACCCCCATGTTATCCCTCCCACGTTCCTCAGAGCTCTGTCGCATCCTCGGGCTCGGTCTACCGGCTGAATTTTGTCTGTACATGGATGGGTTCGATGGCAATCCCGGACCCCGTTGCCCGTCTCGTAGCTCAGGAACGGAAACCATCTTCCTTACAGGGGGCCGTGGCAGGTGAGAATAAGAGTACTCCTGGGGACTAACTTCCTTTGGCGAAAGGACGACAGGGGGAAAGTCAAAATGCAATTCTTCATCGGGTCTGAAAGGGGAATGAGGCTCTTGCTGTTGAAGTAGCCGAACTCCTTCATCCATAGAGGGCCGGGGTGATGGCCGAGGAGAAGGTCTAGGAGAAGGCCTGGGAGAAGGCCTGGGAGAGAGTTGACGGGGGTCCGAGGGAGATGTTGTCATCGTAGAAGCTCGTTACAAAACAACCAGCGTATGGTGATAACAATGAAAAAAATGAAAATGAGAAAAGGAAAGAGAGGAGGCTCTCTCCAGTGCCAGACGAAAGGATGAAGGGAATTTTTTTCGCTTGTCTTTATTGCAGCGGGGACTGGGGTAGAGGGAGGATAGGGAAAATGCAAAGAGAGAAAACGGATGACGATCAAACAAGTTTCCCTTATTTGTTGGTTTTAAGGGAAAAGCTGTAGCTGCCGCGGTAGTTGGGGACCCGTTTAGCGGTTGCTATGGAGCAAGCAACGGGTACGGGTAACGTTGAAAACGAGCGAGAGGAATAATAATAAAACGAACAGCAGCAACTCTTCGAAGAGTTACGATGGAGAAACGAAAGGGATGGTTTTAGAAAAACCAGGGTAGAGAAGAAGAAAATCACAAAACGTGGGGAGTATTAGACAGCAGCTTGCACCACCATACTCGCTGATGGAGATCGATTGGTGTGTGTTGCAGCTGTAGGAGAGATGAGTGGATGAGGAAGGCTGGCTTCCCCGATATCTATCTCTTCTCCTACAAGCTTCTATTCTTCTTCTGCCGCTGCCTGCTGCTTGCTGGGGTCCAGGTCTGTTTGTTGTTGCCGTGGTTGCAGAGTATAATGCAGTGCGGTGCGGTGCGATTTCGTGATTCTTATCTTTTCCCCTTTCACACCGTCTCTCCTTCACTCGAGAAATGACAGACGCAGACAGTAGGGCAGGGGAGGGAGGAGAGGGAAGAGGAGAGCAACAGACAGGATCCGGGGCGTGATGGGAAGGGTTGGGGGTAAGAGGGAGGGAGGTGCTGTCACTGCTTCCCTCTCCCCTGCTGGGGACGGCCGCAGACCGAGATGGAGACCAGTGAGACGGCGTGGGCAACCGTGCAGTAGTCTGTGCGGAGAATCGAAGGTCTCTCTTTTTTCCTAATGGCATTGTTTGATCTCGAAATTTGCAGTGTATGTGAATCAATGCACTGTATTCGAACTGCTCTGAATTCGGGAAGAAGCGTATCCATTCGTTGGTACCCCCCCCTCCCACACACACTTACCGAATCTCCTCCTTCTCTCTTGTCAACCCTTCTCCATTCAACTGAACTGGGAGGTAGGAGTATATTATTGTGGTCAGGGTGTGAGTGGACGTGATGAATAGTTTTGGTCGACTACCGTATATAGTAATTGCACTGTAATATCGTCTTATAATAACTTCCTTCCTTTTTTCTCTTCTTCTATTCTTCCCTCCCATCCTTCGTAGTATTCCGTACAAGCAATCCCTAGCAACAATTGACCCTCGGATTCCATCACTCTACCTCTCTTCCCTTCCCAGACATTCGTCTAGCTTGAACGCTTGTTTTCGGACTTTGCGTGGAAACCCCCCC